>CAUYQG010005686.1:0-27557 GCA_963574415.1 Tarsius wallacei
CGGGTTTGAGACCCACCAGGGCAAGTTGGCGAGACCTCATCTCTACAATAAATCAAAAATTAGTTGGGCATGGTAGCGCGCGCCTGTAGTTCCAGCTACTTGGAAGGCTGAGGCGGAAGGATCGCCGGAGCCCAGCAGGTCGAGGCTGCGGTGGCTGGGAGCCGCCACTGCACTCCAGTCTGGGCGACAGAGTGAGACTCCAACTCAAAAAAAAAAAAAAAAAAAAAGATAAATAGTATTCAGAACAAATGCTTCCATTTCAATGGGCCATCACTTGGTATGAAACCACGCTGCAACCTCCTCCTATTTGAACATACACATGCATGCATGCAATTCATTACAAGTTTAGACTAAATTCTGAATTTAATTAAAATGTCTGTAAAATCTTATCATTGTTCTCTATGCTGGAAAACGGGTACAGTTCTGTTAATGCAATGACCTTGGCCCCCAGAATCCCTAAAATGGACATGCAATTGCCCATGATACTGTCACATCTGAAAAGCTGGATTTCTTGCTGCAGAGTCCTTTGTTACTTAAGTTTCCATCACGATTCAGGTCCCCACATACTTGCACAATCCGTTATGTTAGTAGGGGTTGGTTACAGACATCCCAACTCAACTTCTGCTTCTGAAGCCAAACCCAGTCAGTGTCAGCAAGCCACATCCTTTCCCTGGGGCTATGTTTCCATGAACAGCATCCTGGCTTCCAATCCCCAGGAGCCCTAGAAATCCCATTTCCCCACAATTCACTTGCTGGATTTGATTTGACACCCTTTCACCTGAGTTACTCCAATATTGAACTTGGGACATAGCCACAAATCTTACATTACTTCAAAATATCAGATATTATTTTGGGGAAATTCCAGACTAGAAAAAAAATTTTATTTCTCTTACTGTGTATCCTCTCATGTTGGTAAAAAATTAATATGCATTTCATAGATATAAAAATAAGTCATAATATCTATGTACAATTATGCTAGGAAGTATTACTTATTTCACAAATAACAGGTAAAATCTTTAAATACTATACAATACTAAAAACAAAATATAAAACTGATTTGTCAATTCTTAAGTAATCTTAGCAAAACTAATATAATACCACAAGCACGCATAGAATAAAAGGCTATTGAGACAAAGGTTAACCAGAATAACTAAAATCATTCAAAGCTACATTAGTTAACATAATTCCCCTAGATAATATTTTCCTGGGCTCCCCAAATATGTATTGAAATTAACTAAATTTTGCCAGTTTTACGTTAGCAGTAATATCATTTAAAACCATTTGAAAGTTACCAGTGTATTGATCCAAAAGTATTTAGTGACAATTATTTTATAGAGCAAATGATTTTCCAAGGAAACTATTTTATATTTCACTTTCAGCCTATGTGGTTTTGGGTTCAGGCAACTGTGACAATGTGTAAGTAAAGACAGAAACAAGTATTTTATTTGGTAAGAATAAATGGACTTATTTCCTCCACTTCTGTGATTTCGGTTTGGGTTTGAGGAAGAGCAGAAAGTCAACTGGAAAAACCTGCATAATATTGTGGTAAAAGAATGTTGACATGAAAAAATGTTCTAGAAACTTCTCTGTAACCATGTAAACCATTGCTGTGTAACAAACAAGTTATTAAGAATAGAAATACATACTTTTAGAATAAAGGGTTTGGCTTCTATTTCCTAGAGACTACTTCATAATGAAGGAAATGTGTCCATGATACATTACTTAGAAAAGACAAAATATCATATTATACTTTCCCACATGCAGTGAATACATTTACTTTACCCCTGAAATTGAACCATCTTGGATCAAATCTTCTTTAAAGTAATGCAGCATTTTCAGTGCACTAAAAGCAGATCTAATCCATTAATGGTATTTCTATATCAAAATGTTCAACCTGGGAGATGGGATTGGCAGTAGCGGCAATCTGCCTGGGGAAGCAGGAGCACAATTCATCAACAAGGGTACCTGTACAATGAATATTTATATACCTCATCCTGAATTGTACCCCACAATTTTAAAATGAAAAATTTAAAAGTTAAAAAAAATGTTCAACCTTTCCATACAGTGCTAGAGATATTTAATATCACACAGTTATCAAAACATTAGAAGCATATTACTTATTTTCTTTTACTGTGTCAAGAAGTAATTTGGTCACTCCTAAAGATTCAATGAAGGAAAAACTCATAAGTTCAAAGCATCATTCTTATTAGCTAAAAAGATTACAACATAATTATTAGTAAAGCATGTACTATACTATGAAATAGTTAAAAATGTAGATTTTAAGAGTCAGTCAGCCAATTTCCCTCAGGCCAGTTATTTTTATTTTATCTTAGCACAGTCCCTGGCATTTAAGAAGGCAAATGTTTTCATATTATTTTTACTACCAATGACATTAATACCAATAATCATTCATTTCACACATTGGGTGTAGGCAGGGTTAAAAGAATGTTCAAAGTATTGGGAACAGTACAGATTCAAGGAGTTTTACATTAGCCCTGCTCACGTAAACAGTAGATGATGGAGATTCAAGATGAAAGAAGTAAGGCATAGTCCAGTTGGGAACTGGGAAGAGATTGAACTTATAAAAGGAATCAATCATGTGTCTCAAACAATGGAAAGATATAAGATGCAGAAACTAGTAGAACAAACAGGGACCAGTAGGTCAAGGAATCAAGGAAGTAATACCGGTACCTAAAGACAGATATCCTTAGTCTGTTCCAGCTGTTATAACACAATGCCTTAGACTGGGTAACTATTTAAATTGTGAAATCTCTGTATCCCGATCTTGTACATGGAGAAAATGATAGACCCTACCTTATAGAGTTGGTACATTCTATAAGTTAACTTTCAGAAGTAAAGTCCTGGCACCATAATGAACAGATATTTATAACTGCCTTTTCACAACTCCTCTCTGACCTTTCTACCATGCCTTTCCAAAGATTTCCATCATATGAGGGATGATTCTAGCAACCTAAGATTTCCCACAGTGGGAGTACCAATGAGTAGACATTGACCCTCACTCACTAACTCTTGCCTTTTCACGTTTGGCTAACCTTGATTATAGAATAATACCATAATGTCTATTGCTTTTCAAATATTTTTAAAATATTTTTATCACTATTCGTTCACAAAAATAGGACTGAGAGCTTCAAATATATTTGTAGTTAAATCCCACAATGTTTTTCAATCCCCTTTAATTTCCAAACTAACTGACTGATCATTATGAATGCTTTATAACAGGTTACTCTGAAGTAAGATAGAGTTGTCAGACCCTAAAATAAACCAATACACAAGTAATTGCAATAAACCTTTAATGAGAAAATGACCAGTTTTGCTACTCCCATGTTATACTCTACTTAATCTTTAAGGGAAAAAATAATCTAAGAGCACTGGATGAACTTATTCATCCTTGCCTGAAGACCAGGACCAACATGAAACTAGACCTAAATTACCAAAAGACAAATAATTTAAATAGAAAATGCTTTACTAAATAATTTTAGGCTATTAAAGAAACTGTCACCAATTTGACATAAGAAATTACAGAAAGAGAGTAAGAATATTATAGGAAGGAAAAACTATTTGGAGGTCATTTGCAATAATTTCCAGTTAATGGTATGTCTCTTCCACACCTAAAGGCATTTATTTCTACATGTCAATAAGATAGTCTAAATAATGCTACCGCTGAAAAAGCACCATTTTCAGGACAAGACAAAAAAAAATGTTGAGCAAATAAAATCTCATACCTGAAAACTCAGAGAAGGAGGAGGGCTAGCTGGAGAGCAAAGGACGGAATTAAGAGACCTGGGGACAGTGTATGTATGGCCTGGAACTCAAAAGATCCAGAAAAATAACCTGCCCCTTCATTTCAGTAAGGAAAGTGAAGTATAAATAAAATAAGCATTTATAAAACTGAATATGGATTCCATTTGGAAAGAAAAAGTTCCAAAATGATACCACAGTTGTTCTAAAACAGGCTCTGATTCTCCGGAGGTTGGAGAAGCACAGGCCACACTTTTGAAGTACATGGATTGTTCCTGTATAACTCAGAAAAAGTTGTGGGAAACTTCTCACCAAGGAGAATATAAAAGGGGATTTTCCAAGATGTTTATAGCTGACTTGGTTGTTGAAGAGAAGTGATATATCATTTTCTAAAGAAACCTGAAGATTTCACTAATTTTTTTGAAATTTCATATATGATAGAGCTAATCAAACAAAATATTTTAAAACACCAAATCAAAGAGAAAGTTTGCTTGATAAAGAAAACGAATGAATGAATTTTTAAACTTAGTTAATTTATATGATAAAAAGTAAATAACTAAATATTTGAAAATTATATCTAATTTGATATTGTTGATGTGTCCTTTATTTGTAACCTCATATTTTTGAAATATTATGTGTATACTATTCATCTAAAACTCTGAATTACTTATTGTATAACTCAGCCCATTGTTATTTTATGTTTATATAATATATATCCCCATTTTCCCTGTTAGTAATAATGAAATGATAGACTAATAAGCATTGAAAAATGATAGACTAATAAGCAGTTAAAAAAAGAAGAAAGAAAAATTATATGAGTTTTCTATTGATCCATAGCAAGTTACCACACATTTCATGCCTTAAAACAACACAACTTCATTATCTCAGAGTTCGGTGGTCAGAAGTCCAGCATGGGTCTCACCAGGCTAAATTTCAGGAGTCAGCAGAGCTGTATTCCTTTCTGGAGTCTCTAGAAAAGAATCTACTTCCTCCTCATCCAAGTTATTGGCAGAATTCAGTTCCTTGCAGTTGTAAGACCAAAGTCCCCATTTTCTTGCTGGTTATAAACTGAGGGCCATTCCCAGCTTCCAGAGGCCACCGCATTCCTTGGCTTACAGCTGCCTTTCTCCATCTTCAAGCCAGCAATGATGGGTCAGGTCCCTGTTGACTCTCATCTTTTTAACCCACTCCTCTTCTGTATTGTTCCACTTTTAATTACTCATTATTTGATTGGGCCTCCTCAGATAATCCAGAATAACATTCCCTTCTCAAAGTCATTAGCCTTAATCACATCTACAAAAGCTCTTTGCCATGTAAAATGACAGTTTCCAGGGGTTCAAATGTGGGTATCCTTGGGGGAAGAGGGGTTGTCATTATCTTGCCTACCACAAAAATATTATATAATTTCCAAGGACTAGATAGTTTCCACATAACTTAAAATCCTCCAAGACATTCAAAATGAAGATAATCTAAATTTAAATTATGATGCCATTAATACTAAAATCAGTCAAGAATAATACCTAAAAAAGAAATATACAAGCTAGTCTAATTTGTTAATATAAATGCAGACAGCTTTACTAGCAAATCAAATTAGCAGTGCATTAGAACAGAGGTAGAGTGTGACTGAAGAGGGTTTGTTTCAGGATGCAGGGAATGCTCAGCATAAAGGAAGATATTCATATAATATGCTATGCTTATTTAAATTATTATAGTAATAGTTTAGGGGAGAAACATAAAATTATCTCAAAAGACAATAAAATGCATTTTGTAAAACTGATCATGAATTATTTGTGTGAAACTTTCAATAATCTAGGAATAGAACTTTGTAAACTTGAATCTGAATCGATCAGAAACCAGTTGTAGACATCATACCTGGTGAAACACTACACATTTCTGTTAAAATTCAGGAATAGAGCATAGGCTGTATTTTAATCTAGCAATTCCACTTGTAGGAATATATAACTCAGGAAAAAGACTGCAGAAGTATGCAGGAAAATATGAACATCACTAAGAGAGGTTAGATAAAATACATCCATGCTACAAATAAAATGAAATGAGATAGATTTTTATGCTCTGTCTTATACACGAATATGGTAAAATATAAAGTTAAATAAAAGTTTCAAAATCAAGTTTAAATGGATCAAAGACCTAAATGTAAAACCTCGAACCATAAGAACTTTAGAAAATGCAACAGACACCCTTATGGAAATTGAAACTGACAACCAAATCCTGGTCAAAACCTCAAGTCGCATGCCATAAGAGATAAGATAGACAAGTGGGACTTCATCAAACTGACAAGCTTCTGCAAAGCTAAAGAAACCATTGAGAGAATTGGAGACAGCCCACAGACTGGGAAAAAATATTTGCCAACTGCATATCTGACAAAGGCCTAACATCTAGGACCTACAAGGAATTCAAACTTGCCAAAAAGAAAAAAACAGCCCCATTACAAAGTGGGCAAAAATATGAATTCACACTTCTCAAAAGAAGACATACAAGCAGCCAACAGATCCATGAAAAAGTGCTCAGCATCACTAGTCATCCAAGAAATGCAAATTAAAACCACACTGAGAACTGAGATACCACCTAACTCCAGTCAGGATGGCCATAAGCAACAACACAAAAAAACCCAACAGATGCTGGAGAGGAGCGGGGGAAAGGGGAACACTTCTACACTGACTAGGACAACCTCTGTGGAAAACAGTGTGGCAATTCCTAAAAGATCTAAAAATCGTCCTCCCATATGACCCAGGGAATATACCTGGAGGAACTCAAATCACTCTAGGAAAAAGATACCTTCACACGCATGTTTATTGCAGTATTATTCACAATAGCAAAAACATGAAACCCACCATGCTGCCCATCAAAAGAGGTCTGGATAAAAAAAAATGTGGTATATATACACAATGGAATATTACACAGCCATAAAGAAGGACAAAATTATGAACTTTGCATCAACTTGGATGGACTTAGAGGCTATAATACTGAGTGGTCTAACACAGAAACAAACAATCGTGTATCACATGTTCTCACTCATAAGCAGACCTTGAACAACTATTGCAATACTATAAGAAAGGGATTGGCAGTAGTGGGAAGCTGCCAAGGGAGGGCGTGGGTGGAACTGGCAGTTGAGGAAAACTGCCAGAGGAGGGAGGGGCACACCTCATCAACAAGGGTACCTGCATAATGAACATTTGTATACCTAACCCTGAATTGTGCCCCACATCTTTAAAATAAATAAAATAAAATAAAAAGTAAATACTATATAAATTTTAAAGTAAATTTCTAGAAAAATTAATAACAAAAATTTCATTTAAATTGAATATATAAAAGAACACAAATTTATTTCTTTTTTAAAAACTTTAAAAAAAATTTTTATTTTAAAGATGTGGATACAATTCAGGGTTAACATACAAATGTTCATTATGCAGGTACCTTTATTGATAAGGTATGCCTCCCCCACCCTCCAGTTGAATCCCACTATGGTCAATTCCGCCCCCTCCCCCCACGGCAATTTCCCACTACTGACAATCCTTTTCTTACAGTATTATGATAATTGAACACATAAATTTAAATGACCTAATTTCTATATTTGTAAAGATTTACCCATCTTTCATATAAACAAGTTTAGTCTTCTTCAATTGCAATTCATTTTTGTTTTCCAAGATAGATTTGTTTATGTTATTTTTGTCAAAAAATAATACATAAACTATTTAAAATATATCAGGGAAACTGAAGTCATTTGGAAACATAATTTCATATTATCATTTATGACAATATTAAAGATGATTTAATCAGAGAAATATTAAAACACGCATGGCCAAAAATATTAAAAATTCTACTTTCCTTTACTAATGTCATTAAATAATAATTCTAATCATTCAACCTTCCTTTACCAATGTCACTAAAATTAACTGCACTTCTCCAGTAGGTAACTTTTCTCTTCCTACCACCTGTTTATTACATTTTTGATCAACCTGCCTCAAAGCCTCTATATCAGTAGTTATCCAATTTTACATCAGACTCTACATGGGGCAGCTACAGAACAAATCCAGTTTCCTGAGCTTCAGTCGCTGATTATGACTCATTGGGAATGGAATAGGCCTGGGAAACTGAATTTTAACAGGTATCTCTGGTGATTTGAGGTATTCTGTGGATCGGAGCTTGAGAAATTGTGTTCTCTATTTTCAAAAAATAAGACTCTCTTTAAAACTATCTGTATTGGGGTGATAAGCTAAGATAGTCATCAAAGAGTTTTAATTTGGTTTATGATTATCTACCAATTAAATTTTCATATAATCCATTTCATGCCCCTGTCCTTAAAAGCTACTATATATAATTTTTTCCACCAATTTTTAACCCTTACTTAAAACTTTAATACTCTGCCTCTCATGATTAAATTCACCCGTCTTTAATGACCTTTGAGAGTTTTAATCTACCACAGAATTTTGAGATACAGTTGACTCATGAACTACATGATAGTTAGGGCCAACAACTCCTTACATAGTCGAAAATCCATGTATAAATTTTGACTCTCCAAAAACTAAAACACTGATAGCCTACTGTTGACCAGAAGTCTTACCAATGACATAAATAGTCGATTAACACATATTTTGTAAGTTATATGCATTGTATACAGTATTCTTATAATAAAGTGAGCTAGAGAAAAGGAAATACTATTAAGAGAATCACAAGGAAGAGAAAATATATTTACTATTCATTAAGTGGAAGTGGATCATCATAAAGGTCTTCATCCTCCTGATCATCTTCAAGATAAGTAGGCAGAAGAGAAGAGGAAGGGTGGGTCTTGCTGTGTTAGGGGTGCAGAGGCAAAAGAGAAGGCAGGAGAGGAAGGCACACTCAGTGTAACTGTGGTGAGCTACATTGTAATTTCTGTCTGGCTTCTTGCTTTTTTCAGTTCTCTAAGAATGTTTCCATACTGTGTCAATCTTCCTTCCATCCTTTGCTTCCTGTTTCAGTGCTTGTATCAAAGAAGGGTATATATCACAAAAGTCAAAGGCAGTCTTGAATAATTAGAACCCTTCTGCCAGGTTGTCTAACGTCAATTTGTTTTCTGACACTGCTTCTTTTATGTCTTCTTCCTCATCATCTGGCAATGATTCAGAATACTCATCTCCATCAAATTGTCTTCTGTTCATTCCTCTGTTGTGGTGTCTATTAGTTTTTTAATTTTCCCAAGATCCATATCTTGAAACCCTTCACCCCTCATCTTTTCTTGTGATATCCACAGTCTCTTTTGTGATATCCTTGATTGGCTCTGTCAAAGTCATGTACGACATTTGGATACAGTTTTCTCCAGCAGGAATTTATTGTTTCAGGCTTGGTGGCTTTTATGGCTTCTTCTGTAACAATGATGGCATTTTCAATGGTGTAATTCTTCCAGACTTTGATCATGCCCTTTCAGGATTCTTTTCCAAAGTATGTCATTTCTTTCCACAGAGTACTGTGTGTAACTAGCCTTAAAGGTCCTATGACCTCCTGATCTGGAGACTGAATTAAAGATGTTGTGTTTGGGGCAAGCAGATTGCTTTAACACCTTTGATGATGAACTTATGGGGCTCTCGGTGGCCAGAAGCATTGTCCAAGATCAAAAGAACTTTAAAAGGCAGTCCTTGACTGGAGGTACTTCGTGACTTCAGGGACAAAGCATCTATGGAACTAATCCAGATAAAGGTTATCATTGTCTAGGCCTTCTTGGTGTACAATCAAAAGACTAGCAGCTGGTGTTGATCTTCTCTCTTCAAGGCTCAGGGATTAGCAGATTTATAGATAAGGCTCGTCCTGGTCATAAACCCAGCTGCATTTGTACAAAACAGTAAAGTTAGCCTGTTCTCCCCTGCCTTAAATCCTGGTGCTCTCTTCTCTTCCTTACTAATAAATATTCTTTGTGGAATTTCTTTTTTCCAGAATAGAGAACTTTTGTCTGCATTAAAAATCTACGTGGGCAGATATCTTTTCTCCTCAATGATTTTAATGGCATCTGGAAATTTGTCTGCTGCTTCTTGGTCACCAGATGCTGTTTCTCCTGTTACCTTGGACATCTTTTAAGCCAAACTTCTTTCTAAAATTGTCAAATCATCCTTTTTTGGCATTCATTTATCCAGCTTTAGATATTTCACCTTTCTTTAGCTTTAAGTTGTCATATAATGATTTCACTTTTTCTCGAATCATACTAGCATCTATAGGTATGCCTTTCTTATAGCAAACCTGCATCCATGGCTGCATTTTAAATATGAGATAAAAATGTATTTAGCAAAAGTGCACATCTTTTGATGACACCTGCTGGTATAACTGCAGCAACAGTTTCATGAGTTTCCTTTTTTTTCTTTACAATTGTCCTTAATTGGATTCACTCTTCTTGAAATGGCAGCAACCACAGCTGTAGACCTCAATCCATGATACACATAAAGTAATAAAACTTGTTATTATCATATCATTACTTTTTTCTGCTTCTTGGGAGCACTTCCAGCATCACTAGTGGCACTTCATATCAGTCTCATGGTGTTATTCATGGCTTACAGTATTGCACTAAACACAATGAAAAATACACAGGAACCACAAGACCACTTTTTACTGCAATATGCAATTTACTGTAGAGACAAACTGCTCACATAAACATGACTAGCATCACACAGAGTTTTAAGAAGCTGGTTATGGAATTATTACAGTAGTATATTTACTACAGTTCGTTAATGCAATTATGATTTAATACTGCATCTTTACGTTTGCATTTCTCTCAAACTGTGAATGGTGTGATATAGGCTCTGTAAATGTTTGTATATATAGGTTTTAATAAATTTTAACTTTTTAGTTAAATAGACTTGTACATATTCTATAGTAGTAAATGATAAAATAAATTAATATTTACATATATTTTTTTACACTCATAACATACCTCTTTCTTAATTTTTAAAATATTTCGAAACTACATGGTTCATCTGCAAGTTTTTTAAACTATCACAGATCTTCAAAAAAAATTTCCAATATATTTACCGAAAAAAAAATCCACACATAAGTGGACCCAAACAGTTAAAACCCATGTTGTTCACGGGTTTTAACATACTTTGTACAGTATGTTTCTTGAGTGGACTTTCTAAACTAAACATTTCTTAAATGTTCCATCTTACACCACATGATACTATGCTGCATTCTATAATTGCACAGAAAATATTAGGACCTAACTATATGCCTCAGTAAGAATCTGCAACGATTCTAAAAGCTCTCTAGTGGAATATCCTTTTTTGTATAACCAGTCATTTCGTTTTTAAACTATTTTGTTCAGAAGTTCTTCATGTGTTACCTTAATTCATCAATTAAGTGCCTTCTTTCTTATGTAGACAGCATAAAGGAAGGAAATTCTGTCATGATAAAGTAGTTATTCATGTTGTTTAGAACCAATGATCATCTTAAGACTCCTCTGCCATGATTTAATTTCCATGTTAGTTTATCAAATTAGACTTCATATCTCATTAGTGGGAAAAAATTTCATTGAAAAAACCTATCCCTCTTATAATAAAATTATTAATATAAATTACATATTCTAATTTCCTCTGAACTGTTAACGTAGCACATGACTTCTAGAATGTATTTATAAGTACTATAATCTTTTGTTAACATATATATTGGGTTTTATTTTCCTACAACTCCAAAAGTGAACATACCTATGTCAAAAGCATTTCAAAGTCACAATAATTTCAGGAACCAAAATTAAAACAGAGGATAAAACAGTTAACTATGACTTAACTAGATATATTTATTTCATAATTTGTTAATGGAATTAACTCAAGAAATGCATACAGTTGACCCTTAAATAGCACAGGTTTAAACTGTGCAGTTCCACTTGTATGTGAATTTTTTCAAAAAACATATTGGAAAATTTTTGGAGATTTGTGACAATTTTTAAAACTTACAGATAAAACACATAGTATAGAAATGTTTTAAATTTTTTTATGAAAAGGTCAAACATGTCATGAGTGCAAAAATATTTCATTTATTTCAGTATTCAAAAAATACAAAAATCACTTTCATAAACCATTAAGTACCTAGAACTATTGGCAATCAATTACCTAGTTATTAGGTAACCCTGGTTATCAAAAATAAAAATGCATATTGCTATAAACTGCCAAATAAATATTTGCAAATGCTTTATCTCCATGTTTCAGCATCCTTTAAACACATTGAAAACATAAATGATTTTCTAGCATTAATTTTCAGAGCATCAAACATTTGCCTAGTATTCATTGTGGCAAACACACTCAAACATTTTGAAAATATTTCTTAAGACACAAAAGAAAGGAAATTTAGAATGAAATTATCTAATTCCAAAGTATGTGCTCTGTTTTATATAAAAATGTACTTGTTTCTAGATTCACTGAGAATGTAGAATGAATGTAAAACATTCTAATTTCATCTGCTAAAATAGCAGTTTATGTGGATCATAAATCTTAAAATAAATATTCCTTGTCATGAACACTTTTATTAATTCTGTATTTTTCATGCTTTGCAATGAAGAGTATATTTAGACTAATTCAAGAATTTCATATGAGCACCCCTTAGATATCAAAGATTGTTAATGAAAAGTATGCATAATTGTTTCTGGTCCCTGTAATTATGAAGAACGTAATTTATGGGTTTAAAGTAAAAGTCTGTTTTCATTATACCAAGCCTTGAAATAAGACTTGATATCTTGTATACATGGTAATGTAAGTTTCCTCTCACTCATTCTCTTCAAACGAGAGACAAATATCATCAAGCCCTCATGCCAGTGAGACTACATGAGCAACAATCAGATTCTATTTACTCAGAGGATATGTTGTCCATTTTGAGAATTAATCACACGTTGTTTCATATTTTCAATTGCATTCATTCCTCTTATAATTCCAGAGCCCAACAAAGCCTCTTTCACATTAAAAGAGATTAATAGAGCAGAGGGAAATTCAAATAAAATATTTTAATGCTTATCAATGGTTCTTACAATGATGATATTTTAAAAGATTTCTTCAGAACAACACAAAAAAATAGTAACTACCATAAAATAGACAATGGTGTTTAACGATGGTCTAGTTTTACTATGTCAATGATATTTACATCATTACTAATAGAAAAGAATCAAACAGACCCATGATTAAACCGACTGGGACTTTATTAACTAACTGATACAGATAATAGTTGATTTGCTTTGTAAGGTAAAAAAAATTACATAACATTTTCACAGTCATTATTACAATGCCAAATGTCCTATTTTAGGAAACCAAAAAGTTGGAGATATTGCTTACAAATGTAGAAACTCCTGTAGATAAATTGGACATTTACAGTACTTAACTTAGATAAAGCCTATTTCAAAATGCAGTACAAAAGTTATTTTCAGTCAATTTGAAAAACATAATCATTAGAACTAGCAAGGAATCATTACAATAATAAACACAATTGAGTTTTCAAATTGTTTTATCCAATTGTTAAACATGGTTTGCCTTCACACTGAAAAATGTATAAAATTGGCAACCGCAGGTATGAGTTTCACGTTAAAGTTGGTTTACTCAACACATACCAAGGATGTGCCACTCTTGAAGCCTGAAAGAGAAGTGAGAAAACGTATTAAAAATCTATACAAATAACAAAAATCTTACCATACAATTGCAAATCACATACGAACAACAACAGAACTAATGGGTTTTTCCCCTTATCTTTCTTCTCAATCTAAATCAAAAAATACAGTCAAGTGGAGAAATAAAGACACCTCCACTTCACTACCATAATAAAGTAGATTATTCCACATGGAAATGATCACAGCAATTCAACATTAACTTTTCCCAAGAATTCTGCGCATGTCTTCTGTGTATATGCATACAAATAATATGTCGAATAATCACACTCCAGAAAGGTGATTAAACAAAAGATCTACTTGTCTCTTAAGTAAATGGTAACTTGGACCAGCTCAGCAGTAAACATTACAACATAAAGACAAGCATAACATGTGGCTTAGCAAAAATACGAAAGACATGAGGAAAGGAAACAGTAAAAGCCTGTATGAGCCAGTGTTTCAAACATACTACAGTGATCCCTATGTCTTTATTCCTGGAAAAAAGAGACTGTAAACATTTCTAGAATAAAAACATTGAGGACATCCTTAATTAAGAACTATATGCTCACCTCCATAGATTCTGAAAACATGGTATCCTTTCATCCTCTTGGAGTTCCAGGAATCTCAGCTCAGAGTAGAACTCAATCCCTGCCTACAAGTCTTCACCATGAGCCATAGGCTCTCTGGGCACAGTGGGCTGGCTGGAGAACAGTGAAACTAGCAAACAAATGATTCAGACTGCTTGAAGAAAAATGTTAAACTCAATACAACATGCCATCAGAATTGAGCACCTGGCCAGGAGTAGCTATGACAAAGAAGCAGTCGAAATCATACTATAGGTAACTTGGTTGGCAAGAATTAGCCAAAGAAAACCAGTCAGTCAACATGATAATTTGTTCTAAAAGCTGATTTACCTAAAATAAGTATTCCCTGTTATTGTTTTTTTTTTTTTTAATTCTGGCACATTTGATGTACTTCTGCCTTCATATTGCTATATCAACACCATCCACCTACCTGTCCAATATAAAAATCAAAGTGATTTTGTAAAAAGTTAAGGAAAAATATTTCCAAAATTTTTGGATTACTTGAAACTACCTGGTGGTCCTTCATTTCTTAATGTAAAAATTAAAATGTAAACTGGCAAGGTAGGCATCTTTTAAAAGGATAAAAAACTGAAAAACTCTTAACATCTAGGTCTTAAATTTGTTATAACTTATTATAAAAACTATAGCATGCCCTTAGGCAGCAAAAATGAAGCATAACAGACATTAAAAACCCACCTGAGAAAAAAATAACCAAAGTAATTGAAACATGATCAAACCATAAGATTTTTATCATTATAGAATTGTCTTATGTATATATATTTATATGTTATTTATTAACTATGACTTAAACATAGCACATTATGTATCATAATTTTCAGCTGTTTCAACTTTGTAATATGATAAATAGTACAGAGAAGAAATATGGACTAAACAATACTAAATACAATAATGCACAACACAAGAAAATTAGAAATGGACAAATTAAGTTTTTAAAAATACACGAGAATTTAACAAAATTGATAGTATAGGAAATATTGGTGACTGGAGAGTCTTGTTTTTAACCAAACTTTCCTTTAACCAAGTTGTTTATTGACTTGCTGAAAGCTCAGATATTTTTGATCAATACATTTGCTACCAACAGTATGCAATATACACCACTATGTACTAACGTGCATTTTTTACACGAGTTCATTACATAAAATGATTAAGAATTCAACCAAATTAAAAGCCTAGTATACCAGTTTCCAATGACTGCTGTAACACTTTACCATAAACTCGGTTGCTTAAAATAACAGAATTTTATTCTCTCACAGTTCTGGAGACCAGAAGTCTGAAATCAGTCTTGGCTGGGCTGTGCTTCCCCTAGAAGCTCTAGGGAAGATTCCATTACTTGCCTCTTTCAATTTCTGGTATGTGCCAGCATTCTTTGACTTGTGGATACATCACTGCCATCTCAGGCACCATGAGGTCTCATTGCTTCTTCCTTTTCTTTGTGTGAAATCTCCCTGTCTCTTTCTCTTAAGGATACTAGTGATGACATTTAGGATCCACTGGGATATGTCAGGATAAACTCTCCATCACAATATATTTAACTTGATGACATTTGCAAAGGTTTTCTCTCTCTCTCTCTCTCTCTCTCTCTCTCTCTCTCTCTCTCTCTCTTTCTCTCTCCCTCTCTCTCTCTTTCTTTCTCTTTGTTTCTTTCTTTCTTTCTTTTTTCTTTTTTTTTTTCTTCAAATAATGTGAAATTTACAGATTCCAGAAATTAGAAGCTGAAATCTTTGGGGGGCAATTTTCATCCTAACACAGTTCACCCACCCCTACTCTGAACGTTCTTGCCTTAGTTGATACTACAAGTGACAGAGCTCAGCTAGACGGCTTGCAGGCTCTGTCCTCCACCTGACCCACTCTTCCCACTCTACACACTTCAAAGTGATCTTTCTAAATTTTTCTAAATCTGATCAACTCACATCCCTATTTAAACCCTTCGAATGACCCCCCTTACTCTCAGACATAAGTCCAAACAGCACAGACATATAAGGCCCCTCCTCACTGTTTGATCTCTACTTACTCCTAGAGCCTTATCTACTATTTCTATTCTTTCCCCTCTATGTACCCTAAGCAGACTAAAGTAGTGTCAGCTCTTCCCAGAGTACCATGCTTTCCTCTGCTTCTATGCTTTGGACATGCTACATTCCCCTGTCTCATCAGGTCAAACAACCAGCCAACTCCTATTTATCTTCCAGAATCTGGTCAAGAGAATGCCTTGTACAAGAATGCATCCCTACACACTTTAAATAGGTGAACTGTGTAGTATGTAAATTATATGTCAGTAATGCTATTATTTTTAAAAAGAACACACCCCTTTCATGCTCTGAACTCATCTAGGGTTGTGCACATCTTCTGGAATGTTTCAAGTCCCCCCACTAGTGCCAAGTTCCATAGCATTCACACTGTGTTGTCATCTATTGACTCTTCTGATTCCCTGAAGGCAGGGCCATGACTAATCAATTTTTACATTCTCCTGAACTTGTACAATGTCTGGCACAAATTGGACACTCAATAAATGTGTGTTAAATAAATAACTAAAAGAACATGATTCTTAAATACAAATTATTCATGGTTAGAACAAGTTGTAATAAATCTAGCCAGTGTTACAAAACTCAATTTACAGTCACCTGGATGAAAGTTAAATAGGTATAATTTGCCACTTAGAGGGTGAATTACTTTTAGGATTAAATTACTTTTAAGACTGACAAATACTAGCCTTTAAAATTCAAAGTATTGACATGTGAATGTACTTGTACCTTAAAGCAATATAATCATTTCCCAATGAGATACAGCCTTTGCCCTCAATTTTAATCTCAAGAGTTAGTGTTTATATGTGTCAATCTGCTTTCAGAGATGAATCACCACCAGACTGCCACAAGCTGTGTTTAATTAGCTTTAAAGCATTTTTCTAAGAGCTTCTGTCCTTACGACTTAAGCTCCATTAGTTTTCTTGGCTGCCACATTATAAAATGAACATGTTCTTTTTAGTGGAGCCAGATCATTCATTATAACTACTTAAGACCATTATTCACACACAATGAAAGAATCGTCATCTCTTTGTGTCACAAAATATGTAAACTTTAGGGATTCTTTTTCTGTTTTCAAAGTTTTTCCATAAACTATAAGGATCAATTTCCACAGCATAAATATTTCTAATGACCAAGTTTTCATGAATTGCCAAAATGACAGAATAGTTTGTAATCCTACCTGTTATGATTTGGAAGAGAGTACAGACCAGAAGAATTATACCCAGACAACATCAAATTTTAGACGCTTAACTTATGAATTGCCTTCCTAACAGAGTACGTTTTCTGGCATAGGAAACCCAGCCTCCTCTTTGCCATTCATCAGGAAAGAGAGAGGAACATATAAAAGGGCACAGAGGAGCCTCTTGTCTTCCCTGATCTGTTGGGGTGGAGTTGGAGAGTCTTGCCCAGTGACTCCCAGTTTTCTATCTGCTCCGTAACCTCCTCTACCCCATTCTCATCTCAATAACCTCCTCAATCCCATTCCTGCCTCAGCACCTTGTTTGCCTATCTTTTTTGAACTTTGTTATTTCATTTTTGTTTGTTTTTCCACTTATCATCTACCTCCTCTACTATGCTGTACACCCCCATGAGGCAGTCTCTGAGCTTCTCTCACCACTGAACCCAAACATTATAGGAATGTAATTAATGTTGAAAGGAATACAAAGAAGGGAAAGGATAAAATCTGAAGGATATAATTCTTCTGGTCTATATTTTCTTCCAAATCATAACAGGTAGCATTGCAAACTATTCTGGCATTACAAACTATTCTGGCATGACAAACTATGCTGTCTGGAATGGAAATATATTCTAGCACAAAAGCTCTAGACAGGAGTAAATCTTCAATAACATGTGAATAGGCAGGGCAGGAGCAAACACAAATCAATGTCTGCTTCTGGATTAAAAAATGAGAAACAGGCAGCCCTGGGGGGAGGAAAACAACACATAAGCAGTCCTCACTGCCTACTTAATATTCCTTTCTCTGTTTTGGTTTTATCAACAGGATTTCAGTCGTATTACTTTCAAAGTAAATATACACTTTTCACATTACATTATGTTCCGCCGACTCGCTGGTCAATCTGTCCCTTATAACATAGTTTCTATGGAAAAATGGGTTATAAATTCAAATAACTGCCTCACAGACAATACGAACACAGTCACATCATAAATTATACTCGGGTTCTTAAGGCCACTGTCTCTAACTAATCTCCTTCTTCCTCTTCTTCCATCTGTCTTCTCTTCCTTTTCATCTTTTTTTCCTCTCTCTCCTGCCTAGCCCTCCTGTGTCTGTCTGTCTTTCTGTCTTTCTCTCTATATTCTCTCTCTCTCTCTCTTATGTATATACTTTCTCTCTATATTCTCTCTCTCTCTCTCTTATGTATATACTTTCTCTCTATATTCTCTCTCTCTCTCACACACATACTTTATATTATTTCTGAAACAATTTCAGGAACAGTCCTACCCAATCTCATATCCAGTTACCAAGTCCTTCAATTCTCCCTTAAATAATAATTATGGTTTAGATGTATCAAGCTCAAGCTATTCCTATTAAAATTACACCATGCTTATTAATGCCTATTAGCACCCTACCTGAGACCTTCTACTTCATGCCTGGCCTGTCAAAATAGTCTAATTAGTGTCCTAATTTCAGTCTCTTCTCCTTTCCCTCCATCCACACATACCAGGAGTTCAAAAACTATCTCTAAAACATATCTTTTCATTACACAAAACTTCAATAACAAGTGAATAAAGTTTACTTTCCAAACCCATAGTCAAGGATCTCCATTTCATGGTCCTGACCACTCTTCTAACTTTACTTCCTACCACTCAATAAGGACCTTCTCTGCAGCTTCAGTATACTTCAGTGAGACCATTTCATTATTTCTTGGCCACACCTCTAACCATCTCACCTGTGTGTCTTTATTCAGCTTAGTTCTCTCTGTCTTCTTTCATTCCCAGTCATTCTTTCATGGCCAAATCTAGACTCAAAACCTTAGTAAAAATGTGTCAGGCACTCCAAGGTGCAGGATTATATTCCTATACTCCTTCAGCACTTAGGATAACTCCTTGTTCCTTGCATTTATACAACTTTTTTAACCTTTTTTTCCCTAAAATGTTCTATGTAAGTCTCACAACAACTCTATGAAATGGGCATTATAGGCACCTGCTCTATTCAGATGATGAGAAAAGTATTCTCAGATGTGAAGTGACTTATTCAAGTTCACACATGTGGAACGTGGCACAGATCATCTTCAAACCCTGACTTTCTGGCTCCACATCACTTCCTTATTTGGTACATACTACAAACAGCCTTATAGGTTGGTAATCATTTGCATTGTTTTCTTCAGTCTTCCAAATTAGATTATAAGCTCCTTGAAGACAAAAACTTTATATAGAACTTGTCCCAGCGCATAATAATGCATAAGATGAAATTTTGATTGTGTAATCCTAAGAGTAGTTCAACCTTTCTAATTTATTTATGAAGCCTTGGCAGTGTCTCTCTTCCTCTAATGCCCAATATTTACACTCTGAATTCACAACCGAATGCTTTGCAATAAATGGCAATATATCTTAGCTATTATTTCACTTCCTGACCCCGCTCTCCCCAAAGTAAACTGAAAATTCCCTGAGAATAGGTACCTTTGATAAATAAAATGAGATCTTCTGGCATTTAAAGGTTGGCCATGAGTTATAGGAATAAAAGATAAGGGCAAACCATATTTTTAAAACTCATCTGAAGTTAAGAATCATCTGGAACACTTGCCAAAAACACATATATCTAGGACCCAGACTCAGCATTTTTTAAATGTTTCTCTACTTCTGATTTTTACTGAACACAGGACCCCAGAAAGCAGACAATAAAACAATGGACAAGTGGCAAGCAACATTGACTAAAGGCTCAGCAACAGACCATGATGTTTGTGTTAACTACTCGTTTGTTTAGGCATAAATGCTTGTGGTTATGATTCATGCTGTTTGCAAAATTCTTCCTGGTTTCTAAAAGAGGATTCAACATTTCAATATTTTATGGTGTTCCACAAAGAACTGCTACAACTTCCAAAATCTGGAAGTCACTGAACAAGAATAGGGTATCTGGGCGGAGCATTTACATAGTCAAAGGATTTCATGACTTCATCCCTTAGAACTGAATTGAGAAGGTACTCACAGGCTCTCCACGTGGTCCATCCTGCCCCGGAGCACCAGGAGATCCTGCTTCTCCCTTTTATGATTGGATAAAAAGGAATAGAGAATTCCATTTTGAGGTCTGCTTACTAAAATGACAGTACGAATTATAACATTTACATATTAGCGCACATTAGGTATACACAGAAACATAAAAATTGCTTCTGAATTATTGATATTTTTTATGTCAAATAACTTTTTCAGGAATTCAAAAAATGACTAAAAATAAAAAATATGTATCTAATGGCAGATAACTGAATTAATTAATTGTGGTACTGTGTGGTCAATCTTATGAGAATAGGACATTCTTATTTTCAAAATAAATGTGTGTACTTTATTTTCATGTTTACTTTAAAATTGATCATCCTGTAGGGCCTAATTTGACCCTTTCTTCCAAGAGCTGCATTTGAAAATCAAAATAAAACTTCCCTTAGGAATTGTTTATAGATTACTACTTGAAGTTATCTTACACTTTAATTTTGTGTATTTTAAACAAACATACAAAATAAATATTTTAGGTAGATGTTAAAATTACAATTTTTTTTTTTTTTTGAGTTGGAGTCTCACTCTGTCACCCAGACTGGAGTGCAGTTCCCGCTCCCGGTCACCGCAGCCTCGACCTGCTGGGCTCCGGCTATCCTTCCGCCTCAGCCTTCCAAGTAGCTGGAACTACAGGCGCGTGCTACCATGCCAGGCTAATTTTTTTTTTTTTTGATTTATTGTAAAGATGAGGTCTCGCTTGCCCAGGCGTGTCTCGAACCCGTGGGCTCAGGCAATCCACTCACCTCAGCCTCCCAAAGGCGCGGGATTACAGGCTGAGCCACCGAGCCCGGCTAAAATTACAATATTTTTAAGAAAATACCTTTAAATTGCTATGCTCAAGTTATTTAAGCATCTTATTTTACATTCAACTTTTGGTATGTTAAATATTTTCCACAAATTAATCAATTGCTAGTGTAGACAAAAAAAAGTATCTGATACTCTACTTACTAAAACAATATATATTAGCTGGATATAATCCTAAAATGTATAATATCCGAGGATTAATAAAACTAGTATACTTCCTGAACAAAACAAAGGGTAGGAGGGGAAGAGCCTTTTAAAACACACACACACATACACAACCCTAAACATTTAGACTTTTCCTAATAGCCATTAAGAGCCTTGCATTTGTTTCTGTCCAACAAAGCGCTGCATCATTAGAAGGAAAGTTTTCTGCAGGCAATCATGTCACACTTGTTTCATACCAGAAAGAACATCTTACCCAAGATGAGAGCAAGAGAGAGTGATATGAAAGCATTTTTCTTGTAAAGTCTCACATACCCAAGTTGAAATAAGTTTAAGGGGGAAAGAGTCTTAGAATATATGCACCGAGGCATACTCCAAGACTGCTATTCACAGTTTTACATTCTAATGCATTTTCCAAAATTGTAGAAAATGAAGCACAGAAGAACCTATAAAACTTGGCAAACATAATCAGCACTTTAAAAAATTTCAGCCATATCACATTATATAAACAACGTTTCTTCCACTTATATGAATTCCTGCATTTCATTAGCACAGTGAAATACCAACTAAAGCCAAATATTTCATCTGTTCCAGTTTTATTTGCAAATGGTAGATGACAGTTGAGGATAGAAGGAGCAAAGAATAAGGCTTTTCTGTAAATTACCAAATTAGAGGGAACGAAGTTTCTGCCGATCCAGCGAGTCTACAAAAAGCTCACGAAAATACCAGAGGAAACAAAAATGTATCTGGGATCTGTTTAGTTTGAAAGTTACAGTTTTAAAAGTCAGAAAAATTTAAGACTAGGGAAGTGTTAGGTCCTAAACACTACAGGGAAATACTGCAATATCTTCATCTGAGCTCAGTACTTGTATCAATAGTCAGGAAGAATCCTCCAAGTCAGTGGTTCTCAAATATGGTCCTCAGACCAGGCAGATTTTCACTTCACATGGGAACTTCTTCAAAATGAAAAATGTCAGGCCAGACTTCAGCCCCTACTGAATCAGAAGCTCTGGGGCTGGGGCCCAGCAGTCTGTGTACTCACACTCTCCAGCCAACTGTGAGAGAGCTATTGGAGAGCCATGGCACTGCTGCAAGTCATTAGACCACTGACTCCCCCTACTTTCAGGTACTGCCATATGTGACTTATTAGGCAAATCTGTAGTTTATATTTTCTGTATTTAAAATAAAGTGGGAAAGACAGATGTCAAGTAGGCGAAACAATTAATTTGGAATTGCAAGATAACTTCGGTTTGTAAAGATCTCTCTTTTTACGTCTATGTCCATTGAACTAATTTTATTCTAATTAGCAGGAGGTTTATACAAAGTAACTAGCCATCTGCAAAGTTTATCAGTAATGAAGCTCCACAACTATTTAAGGAGTGAATTAATAGATTCTTATTCTTTCTACTTTTTTGTTAAGGCAGTTAATCAGAATATAGAACAAAATGAACAAAATATCATCACCCAATCTTTAACATCTATAGTAGCGATTTTCAAATTTTAGCTGCATCTGAATCAGCTAGGGCATTTGTTAAGCTGCATATTGTGGGCGCTAACCCTGAGTTCCTGACTTGGTAGGTCTGGGGTAGATTCCCAACATTTGTATTTCTAATAAGTTTCTAGGAGGTGCTGATACTCTGAGAACCACTGTTTTCAAGATAGACTTACAGACCCTCTCTTCTATCAACTACAATAGCACTGGATAGCTTCACACTTAGCACTGAATTTTATGATGACCCGGTTGTTCAGCAGGTGTCTTGCTTATGTGAGTTTCGTTTGCCTGACTAGCAAGTCCTTTAAAAGCAAGAAATATAACATGAATTTTTTATTACCTACAATACTTAGACTACTGCTGAACATAATGTAAAACTACAGGTACCCTTGGAGCATATCAAAGAAGGAAGAATGAACTATTTATTATTAAATGCTTAGTTTCAAGGGGATAAAGGAAATGGGACACACATTTGTGGATAAGGTTCTGGCATTTGCTGCTGAAAGATTATGCAGGTTAGTCATTACAAGATGATGGCCGGTAATCTTTACCTAAGAAAATTTTCCTCATTCTTTTAATAATGGATTTTAATAATGTTTCATCAGGAAATGAAAGGATATTTTCTACATGGCATTTTCCCTGAAATAATCAAATGTTAGTATACAACTAGCTTGTGAAATTTAGTATTGTAACCAGAACTTAACCTGATCACTAGATTGCTTTCATGACCTGGATGACCTGGTGCAGGTCATTTGGTTTGGCTTTTGAAAAAAGCATAATACGTGGCTCCACCTCTAATTTATAGTTTTGCTATTGTTATTAACTTCTTCTTGATGTAAAATAATTGAGAAAATGTCATGCTCAACATTATTCCTCAATCCAATTTCTACAGCTAATACCAAAGATTATTTATTCCACAACAAACCAGTCATTTTTTAAAAATTTAACCAAAAACATCATGTGAAACTTTCACAGCATGTATTTTCTTCCATGCTGCAGTCTTTGGTATGTCACCTACCAAAAATAAAGGATGGAGAGTAATTTCTTTTGCAGTCATAGCAATCCTCAAAATCAAGTGTAAGGTATGGTGTGGTGATCATGAAAACATAATTTAATCTTGAGAAAGTTATTTCCTTTGTTATTAAGGAAACACTTTATTTTGACTTTGATCTTACTGCATGGTTTATTCTTAGTATATAAACAAATCTCTAGCATGCTAGAGGATGTACTGAAGACGGAAGGCTGAGGAAGCTTCTCCTGGTGGACCAAAAAAAAAACAGACAAGAGCTTTGGAAGCCATCGTGCGGAGAGAGGATCACATCAGCTAGCCTGAAATTCTCGCTCTGCCATGAAACTAATTACACATTTGGCCAAATCACTTAATCTCTCTGAATCTCATGCTATGCATAAAAACGCCATTAATATCCCAAACTTCATAGTTTGCTTGTTTGTTTCCAGAAAATGACATATGAGCGTCTGTAAAAGTGTCTTACACAACTTTAGGCACAGAAAGGAAAATCCACTGCTACCAAAAAGTTGCTGTTTTACAATCTTTCACTCATCATGTACTTTAGGCTGCATTATTTTCAAGCAATGTATGTTATTTTTATATTTGAATGCCTGTGATTTGTCATAATTTTGGCCAAACGAGTTCCTTAAAAAATAAGATTAATCCTTGCTTTAATCTAGTGAAAATATCATAAAAACAGTAGGGTCAAAAGTTTCATCATTATTTTCTAATTTTGGGAAAGATCATTTGAGTATAGCACAACTTTTCAACTAGTTGGTGAAAGAAATTTTTATCAGTTATTAAATTATGGTTAGGTGACATTAGACAAGTTAATCTCTCTATTTCTTAGTTTCTTCATCTGTAAAAGAGAAATTTTTTCCAATTAATAATGATTTATGAGGTTAAAGAGAAAACGCATGTAAAGCACTGCAAAAAAGACCAAAGCTTGTGGTAAGTATCCAATGAATTATACCTTTTGTTATAATTCATCCTCTGCTGTCTTCACTTCTTTCCACATCCAACTTAAATACCAAGTTTCTTTAATGCAACCACTTTCTAACTAAAATTCTTACCCCTTTCCCTTCCTGTGCCTCCACTGTACTGGGCTATACAGATTTCAAAGTTGAGCAAACCAAACTGAAAGCTATCTTAGGCCTATCCTTGGGTTCCAAGTATAACTATGGGGAAAAAAGAGTATTGTAATCACACAGATTGAAATTTCCAGCTTCAACTGGACTTCCAGCTTCTATGTTTCCTCCATCTCGTCTCAGTCACATTTTCCACATACACAGGAAGTTTCTTCTATATAAAAAGTTCTCCAATCAACAGAAATTTTTTTCTCACTCTCTCAATGAATGACAGCTTCCACATTCTTAGAAAAAGCAGAAGACAAACATCCTGCCACCAAACCAACACACTTACCTACATTTGCATCCATTCATTCCTTTTTTATTACAGCGAACAGGTGTCCCATCCAACAATCCCTCCCAACTCTGTTTCTTCTCCCTCTCCAAATGAGATGGAGATCTTATCTGGTTCTAACAGCCTATTAGACATCTTCCCTTGGACGTGCCACAGGAAACGAAAAGGATCACATTATGTTTTTCACCTCTCCAGATCCCCAACAAAAATCATACCAAATCCTTTTCAATAATAGCATCGATTAGCCCAGACGTGGTGGCTCATGCCTGTAATCCCAGCAATCTGGGAGGCTGAGACGGTCAGATTGCTTGAGACCAGGCGTTCCAGACAAGCCTGGGCAACATAGTAAAACCTCGTCTCTACAAAAAAAGAATAAATCAAAAAATTAGCCAGATGGAGTGGCGCAGGCCTGTAGTTCCAGCTACTCAGGATACTGAAGTTGTAGGACAGCCCCAGCCCAGGAGGTCAAGGTTGCCGTGAGCCGTGATTGTCATGATCATTGCCTTGGCGACAGAGTGAGACACCAACTCTAATAAATCAGCTTCACCATTGCTTAAAGAAACTGCTAACTACACTATACATAAAAGAGGAGACACTCCAGAACCAAGAGGCCTATTAAGCCACCCAAACTTGCACACCCTGCCTGTTGTTGCAGGTCTAAATACATACCAAGATATTTCACACTAAAAATTGGCAGACAATAGCCAAATAAAACTACAGAAAAGACAACAGAAAAAAAACAAGAATCAAACATTTCAGCATATTTTCCTCACACAAAAATAAGCATGACGCAGAAGTAATCTGCAGCAAAATATTGTAACCTGGATTTACAAACATTATACAAGAATTTTTATTTGTTAAAAAAAGACAGAAACCAAAAACCTGTAATGAAAATTTAGAAGGAGATATAAAACAAGAAAACGGAAAATAAGTCAAAAGACAGAATTATCTCAGATAGGATTATTGTAATGGTTAAATTACTAGAAACCAAGAGAGAATATATTTACCTTAAAATTTTAAAAGGTACTGACAAGAAAAATAAGTATCACCAGTAGAGATAACATTTTTAAAACACTAAAAGGAACAGAAAATGACAGAAGTAGGAGATAATCAAAGAAATCTCAACAAACCTATCATTGGAATTCTTGAGATATAAACCAAAACAATGTAACAGAACTTCTACTTAAAACTTTAATCCAAGCAAACATTCCAGAATTAAAGGAATCCCCAAATGTACCTTTCAAAAGGATTTTGAGATAAGTAGGATTCTTAAGTTGAGACATACTTAAACTATTAGACTTTAAATATAAAGTTGTCTTTAACCTTCTTCTTCCACACAAAAAGCAGTCACTTAGTAAAGAAAGAAAATTAGGTTGACATCAGCAACAAACATGATGGCAATGGAGCTATATTTCCAAGAAATGCAAGAAGAAAAGCAGTGAAAAACAAGACAAGTGTTTTATAGTATCCGAGTTGTCATTCAAGTAATAAGAGTATAGAAAAACATGTTAAAATATAAGAATTCAGGGAGTAATCTATTAACAAGTTCTTTCTAAGGAAGAGATGCTTCATTAAATTCAAATGATGACTGTATGTGAGAGTGCTGGTGACAAGCACTATATTTAATTGCGAAATGAAACAAAGGTAGGGAAGAGTGGAAAATAGCTTATAAGTATTATATGATCTGACGAAGAAGAAATAAAATGATTATGCAAATAAGAAGAAAAATAAGAGAATGGGGAAAATAGAATAGATCCATTCATTTCCACATAGATAATATTCTAAATTTAACAAAACAAAAAGTAGATGCTTAAGTAACGAAGGACATACTCTCATGGAAATTGGAACTGGCATCCAATTCCTGAACAGAACCCGAAACCCACAGGCCATAAGAGATAAGATAGACAAGTGGGACCTCATTAAACTAACAAGCTTCTGCAAAGCCAAAGAAACCATCAATAGAGCTGGGAGACAGCCTACAGACTGGGAAAAAGTATTTGCCAACTCCAGGTCGGACAAGGGCTTAACATCCTGGATCTACAGAGAACTCAAATGCGCAGAAAAGAAAAAACAAACAACCCCATTATAAAATAGGCAAAGGATATGAACAGACACTTCTCAAAGGAAGACATCCGAGTAGCCAACAGACACATGAAGAAGTGTTCAACCTCACTAGTCATCAGGGAGATGCAAATCAAAACCACACTGAGATACCACCTAACTCCAGTCAGAATGCCAATTATCAAGAACTCAAAAAATAACAGTTGCTGGAGAGGGTGTGGCGAAAAGGGAACACTTCTACACTGTTGGTGGGAATGTAAACTAGTGCAACCTCTTTCGAAAGCAGTGTGGCGATTCCTAAAAGCTCTAAACACCAACCTCCCGTATGACCCCGCAATCCTCCTACTGGGAATATACCCTGAAGAACACAAATCACTCTATAAAAAAGATACCTGCACAC
>CAUYQG010005692.1:0-28477 GCA_963574415.1 Tarsius wallacei
AGAAGAAAAATCCTACATTAAGAACCTAATAACTGCTAGGGAAGGGGGTGGTGGAATTGGCGGTTGAGGGAAACTGCCAGGGGAGGGAGGGGCACACCTCATCAACAAGGGTATCTGCATAATGAACATTTGTATACCTAACCCCGAACTGTACCTCATATCTTTAAAATGAAATGAATAATAAAATAAACAAAAATAACTAAATGTATGTTCCCAGTGCCCAGCACAGTAACTGACACATAGCAGTTGCTTGACAAATATTTGTTAAAGGAATAAATGCCTTACTCTGCAAGACCTATATACTTTTCCTAAATTTTTCTTCAGAATGCTCCCAGAGAATAAACTTGTGATGTTGATAAAATTTCAGACAATTAGGAAGACACACACACACACACACACACACACACACACACAATGAAAAACAAATGAAAAGATGCAAAAATAAAATGAAGATGCATGTCACACAGCATCACGTAAATCACTAATATAAGCAGAATACAAATTCTGTACTTAAATGGGTTTCCCAACCCATATTTCTAAGGACAGTAGCATGCCATGCCCCTGAGAATTACAGAATACCTTTTTTTTCCTGTTGTTCACACTCTAATTCATACTACTGAAACTCAGATATTCAGATAACAAATAACCAAGTGTTGGAAGGAAAGTTACAAATTATAGTCATATGTCACAGCCCGAGCAAATGGCAGCCAAATTTCCCTTTATAAATTGCAGAATTCTCTTATGATTTCACAAGATGTATTGAAAAGAAAAACAGTAAAAAGAAAATTCACTTTTTACTCAGCTAATACAGTATATGGGGAAAGGGTTCATGTTTAAACTGTTACAGATGAGTGAGTTTTTCCAGAAATGCAATTTTAACAAAGCATAATACCACCGAGATATTAAAACTAAATTTAAATTTTTTAAAATTAGGTTAACACCCTCAGAGCAAATCATGCTAATATCAGATGTTTTAAATAATGTTACTTAGCCAGCAACAAGAAAACAGATTTCAAAAAAAAAGACAATGAAAAAATAGAACTTGTCAAAAAACTCTTTAGGAACAAAAATATCTTTTCATTAACTAAACCTATAAGCAAATATAATGATATTTTTATGTGGAAGACACTTCCATGCTTTGGTTGATTTTGTTGTGATGGCTACTGCTGTTTATTTTCAGTGAGTCTGAAGTTAGCACTTTGGGAGTGAGACACAAAGTGGAAAATCCATATTTTTCAGGTCAGACTGTTAACATTTTATTGCTGAAAATGAATACAACATTCAAGGTCAAAACTGCATTTGTTTTAAAAGTGACAACTAATTATTGCTAATTGTCCTTCCAACATTTTTACTTAAGAGAACTTGAGTGAAATGCTCCTGGGGAACCAACTCAAAGAAAAGATGGAGCCGAAAAGGGCAGCCTGGGGCTTCTCTGAAGGAGAAGTAGGTAAACACTACAGTTTTGCTTTGGGCCAATTCAAGGGTAATTATCTGCAGGTCAATGAGGGTCAATACTCTTTCACTCCCAAACCGTACCCCATCCCTACCTCCCTAGCTCAGGTACAGGCCCTGATCCTGACACAGTGTGGGTCTCCCAGCTCCCCGTTTCTCAACCTCTGAAAGAACAAATCCTCCAGTGGCTCCTACTTAAATGCTACATGTATTCTGATCATTCAAGGATGTGGGTTTTGTCATTTGCATATGGTTTTGCCCTGATCTCAAGTTCAAAAAAATAAAATGTATTTTGCCACAGCCTGATGTAGAAACTCTAAACGTTTCCAGAATAAAAATAAACTTGTTCTGGCAAGGCCATTTGGGGATTATTAGCTGGCATCTTTTGGCAGTAGTCGGAAATAAGCAAGCATCCATTCGTAGCAATACTTATGACATTATCTCTGTTTGCATTATTATTATGTTTATAAGTGTTTTGGAATCCATGCTAGCCTTTTTAAAAGAGATCTAGGGTCTCTTTTTTACTTTTTTTTTTTTCTAAATCAAGGAAAGCAAAATTCCAAAAGGAACATATTTCCATAGACTATCTGAGGGACATGAAAGAAATCCAAGTGTAAGTGCTTATGAAATATATTTGTGATCAATGGAATTAGACCTCTTCCTAGTGTTCCAGTGACTATCGAAACAGATGTGTGATATCTGTGTCTGTCAGGTGCCTCTTTAAAGCCTTACATGGTTGGCTTGTCCTTGCTCAGCTCAGAGTCATTTAAAAAATACTTTGAGAGCTAGCCATGAGAATTACAAATCATTTTTCAAAGGTATGTACAGCTCTGCAAATTACAATGAGTTTACAGGTGCAGTCTTATTCTGTGTAACCTAGAGATGAAAGAGTTATCAAGGACACTGATGCTCATTGCTGCATGGATGAAACCTTCATGAATTCAAAAATCGTGGCAATAATCTTTTTTATGGAAATAGATCTATGAGGTTGTCAAGCAGATGGCATCTGATTTCTTCCCAAGTGAGGAGGCCTTGTAAAGTAGTAGGACTCCAACAGCAGTGGTTAGCAGGAGCAAAAAATAGAGGAGTGATCCTCACCCCTTTGGTGACCAACTGGAACTCAGAGCGATAAAATGTGGCAGACACTCTGCTGATCACTTTCTCATACATGGCTCACTGAATGCTCATAGCTACCTAAAGGACACCATTCTTTTCTCTAATTTAAAGTTGAGGAAGCTTAAATACAAAAAGCTTAAAAGACTTGACCAAGATCACCAGGCTCACAAAGGTCATAGCAAAGTTCTCATTCAAAAAGGAACTAAGAAGGTAGCCAGGTATGGTTGCGTGTGCCTGTAGGCCCAGCTACTCAGGAGACTGAGGCAGGAGGATTTCTTGAGGCCAGGAGTTTGAGGTTGTAGTGAGCCATGATCATGCCACTGCACTCCAGCTGAGGTGACAGAGACTCAACTCAAAAAAAAAAAAGGAACTAACAAGAAAGATGCTTGTCCCTAATGCTTCAAACACACTCACGTATACAACACACATCCCTCATATAAATCAACACATTGGCAGGGTTCAAAGTCTGATTATCAGCTCATTCTTCCCATCTGCATACACTTCTCAGTTCACTGCTGTCCTATTCTGATAACTCCATTCTTCCTTTTACCAGCCAAGACTTTCCTAAACATCCACGTTAACCTGATTTTCTCATTAGAAGATTGCCCTGGATTAGTTAGTGGTTTCCAAAAGCTGACCCTGGTGGTGGACATTGAGCTTGTGAGTGTTTCTCCTTCCCTTTAACTCCCTCTTCCTTCAGCTTCCCCTTCTCTTGCGAGCACCACAGTCCATACTTGGCCTCTTGCTGATGTAGCTAAGCACTGTTAATGAAAATCCAGGAACCCAGCTGACCTAGTCTAATAAATTCTATATTGTCACACTGCCCTGCTTACTGCAAAGCAACATAACTACTCCTCTCTGACCACAGATGGCTCTCAGATCAATATCTCAGGTCCTGACCCCTCAGCCTCCTTTTAATGACATATTTTGTGCTGTCTACAAAATAACACTCCTTGGTGATCTGCCAAGTTCTAAAACTAATTATGACAAAACTGAGCCCAGTGTCCTCTCCCTCAAACCTTTGCCCCAATTCAACTTGTCTACTCTGGTCAGGAGCACCATTACCCATCTGGGCCCCCGGTCATGTAACTGTGGAGTCATCTTCAGTCTGTCTTCCCTCACCTGCTCCCAAGGTCCAACACCAGTTCTACCAGTTGATCCTTCCGAATTTGGGGTCCATGTGTTCACACCTTTTCCTCTTTGTTCACACAGCTAAACCATACCCATCAGCACTAATACTGGAAGCCTACAATCAGATGTCTCTATTTCCAGATTCTCCCATGGGAACAACTGCTATGCCACCATATACAAAATCTTCACCATGATCAAGAACTTTTGTTGGCCCCCTTTGTTCATTATCCTTTTTCTTCCTTTCATATATGCTAAATTGACATGTTCTTTCTACCTCATAGCCTTTGAATATTCTGTCACTTTTCCTGGAATTTTTTTTTTCTTTAAATAGGAGTCTTACTCTGTCACCCAGGCTGGAGTGTACAGTGCCATGCTCATGGTCACCCCAGCATTGACTTGCTGGGCTCAGGCGATCCTTCTGCCTCAGCCTTCCAAGTAGCTGGAACCACAGGTGTGCACCACCACACCTGGCTAATTTTTTTGATTTCTTGTAGAGACGAGGTCTTGCCAAGTTGCCCAGGCTGGCGTCGAACCCCTGGGCTCAGGCAATCCTCTCGCTTCTGCCTCCTAAAGTGTTGGGATTACAGGCTTGAGCCACCACGCCCAGCTTCCTGGAATGTTTTCTATGCCACATGGGCCAATATCTACTTAACAGCTTCCTCCAGATTTCATTCTAATAAGATTCCTTTGTTGCACCCTGAACTTTTCTTTAATCACTCTTATCATGACCTGTATGTAACTGTTTATTTCTGAATGAATGAATACTCCCAATTGTTCCTCCAAGTAAAGGGAAGAGCATCTGCAATAGATCAGAGATGAGAAAAAAAATCATGGCTCATTTGTGACACTGGAAGGAGTCCAGTAAAGTTGAGATAGAGTGAGAGGTTTCCTGGCACTAGATGGGAGTTCAGAGGTAGGTGAAGCCGTGTTGCGGAGCAACCTTGAAAGTCATGGAAAGAAATCTGGATATTAACTAACTGACAAATAGAAAAACATTGAAAAGGTTTAAGCAGAGGAATGACATGATCAGACTTGCATTTGTGGGAGATCATTCTAGGTAAAAGGTAAAAGGTGAACTGGAGAGGGCAAGACTGATACAGAAAGATTTAGAGGTTCTTGCGGGTGACTTGATTAGGAACACGGCTGTGAGGGTGGAGAAGGGCAAATGGTTAACAGAAGTATTTCTGCTGTAAAATTAATAGACATTACCTACTGATCAGAAGTAGGAGGGAGGGTGTAGGGGTGTTAAAAATAAATCATAAAGTTCCTCCTTAAGCAGATAGATGGATGATAATGCCCCTCACTGGGAAAGACAAAGGGAAGAGGAACGGGGAGAGTATATTGATGAGTTTTGTATTACATAGGTTGAATTTATGGAATCTTCCAGAGAAGTCAAGTCTATAAGCAATTGGATATACTGGGCTATATGATGGGGGACCCAAAAAGAACCAATTTATTTATTTTTAAAATGTGTGTTTATCCTTACATGTTTAAGCTTTAGTCACTTTCAAAGTACTCTTTGATGTAATACACCTGTTGAGATGCTTTTTCCACTGCTCAAAACAGTTTTTGCACTCGTCTATTTTGATGCCTTTTAGTACTTCTGCTGTTTTTTGTTTCATCTCTTCCACAGTGGTGAAACATTTCCCTTTGAGGATTTTTTTCATCTGGGGAAACAAAAAAAAGTCACTCAGGATGAGACCGAGTGAATAGGGAGGGCAGGGCATGGAGGTCATGCCATTTTTTCTGTCAAAAACTGCTGAACTCTCAGAACGGTGTGGGCATGTTTTTCGTGTAAGTCACCTATCATGAAATGGGAAAATGCATTGAAAGAATTTCCCAAAAAAATTCACTTAAGCAGAAAACAGCCTCTCACAGCAATGCTAACTGGTACATGGATGCTGATGGGGTCCTAGAAAACTTACCTAGCAGGGGAAGCCTGTACTACAAGGGACTCACCCTCCAAAAAATAATTCTGGGTTTTTTTGGATCCCTCTCATACATGCAAATTTAGTAATATTCAACATATAAGAAGTATTTGAAGTCTTGATGTGGTCTAGGGATGTAGAAAGAATATAAAATGAGAAGAGATTGCCCAAGATATTCTCCTTCCCTGTGTTGCCCAAAAAACAATCTTTCTGCCAACCTTTATCCTTTCAAAACATCCAAAACCTTATTCAGATCTCACATTTTCCATGAAGGCTTCCCAGATTCACATTGCCTTTGTCCTATCATTCTAATAACACTCATTACCTTTGAAAAAGTTATCACTGGCCACATACATATTTATAGGACCCTTTTCATATCAACATTATGTTTCAGGCTCCCAGAGGACAGGCTCCATGTTTCTTCTTTCATTAAATATGTATGGACTATGCACTCAATTGTTATTTTTGACAACTCAACACTATACCTGCTAGTAATATATCTCTACTTAGGTTTTGTGCATTTAGAGCTTCCTATAGTCATAGAGTAATTTTAGTAATTTACATAAATATTTTTGTTTTGGCCAAGTTATATATGTAACTAAAGAATATATTATCATACGATTTCATGAAAATAGAGGGTTCGAAATATAGCTATCCAACACATTGACCAAAAAAAAACATAAAGGCAAAATTCTATCAGAACATAAAGCCAGCCAAAGTTTTCCAGTACCATTTCCAATTCCATTTCATTGACATGCTTAGGTTCCTTGAAGTACCATTTGCAATCCTGTCTCTGATCCTACACTGACAGTTCCCCAGCCATTTAAGCTTCTCTAAGACTGACAGTTGACAGAAAGAATTACCCACAAGATGATGTTGGGCACCCCCATTAGCAGAGTGCCCTCACTAGAGCAGTGCCCACTGGTGGCTTGGCAGAGAGAGAGGGCTCTGAGCTGCTGGTGGCAGTCTACCAGGAAACACCTCCACTGAAGTCATTGAGTTCTAGTTCATTTTCTCTGATGTCCCCCAAGCTTGAAGAGATGAAAGTAGAAGAAAAAAAAGAATGAGGAGGTATAGAAGTTCTTGATTAGATTTCCACATCTCCCAATCACCAAGTAAATTAACAAAGCTTTCTTTCTGACTGGCACATAAGAGGTTGTCAAAAAATATTGATCCAAAGAATGATATTAATATAAATCAAGGACATAAATATGTGCTAGGCAGTGCACTATGTGTTTGCATCTTTTTTTAAGAAACACCAGGTTTTTTTTATCAGTGTGATAAAGATGAAATTCAAATTCAAAGAAGTTGGTTAACCTGCTCAAGTCATAGAGCTAGTAAGTAACGATATGAAAATTTGAACACAGATCAAAAATTTAACCCCACACAAGAGTTTCAATATTGGCAAAGGAAGCTGATTGTTGCAACACATTAGAAAAATATACTGAATAAGAGAACTTCAATGGTTTGAAGGATAGAAGGCTTTCACACTTTCACTTTTGAGCTACTCAGCATTAATCAATGCAGCCACAGATCATGTGAGAGTTTTTGGCAACCCGCATTACACTATAGGCATAATTTCTCTAAGCCCCTTCCCCCTCACAGATGATGTTCTATACAAATATATGTGAAGCTAATCAGTTGAATAAAACTGTAAAGTCAGCCCAGATCAGTGAATCAGATTTCAATTTTCCATCTGTTTCAAGTGAGTCACATCCTACAGATTCAGGGTCAACCTTATGTGAATGCACAGTAAGCAATTTCCTATCCTAGACTGCTTTAATTAAAAAGGAACATCCTAAAAATATCTTCCCTCATCAGTTCTAGTATTAGTGTTTCATGTCCAGGTATTCTTTCAAAACAAAATGTTTTCCTACAGGAACTGTACCTTAAGTTTCTAACCAATTAAAATTAGTACGTTTATCAAGTGACATTCTTATGAGTTAAAAGAGGTTCATAGCAGCATCCACCGTGTGGATTATGGTGTCCTGGTTCACATTATAATTATAGAGTCTTGGTTAAGAATACAGGGTTAGCCGGGCTCGGTGGCTCAGCCTGTAATCCTGCGCCTTGGGAGGCTGAGGTGAGTGGATTGCCTGAACCCGCGGGTTCAAGACCCGTCTGGGCAACTTGGCGAGCCCTCATCTCTACAATAAATCAAAAACCAGCTGGGCGTGATAGCGCGCGCCTGTAGTTCCAACTACTTGGAAGGCTGAGGCAGAAGGATCGCCGGAGCCCAGTAGGTTGAGGCTGCGGTGGCCGGGAGAGGCCACTGCACTCCAGTCTGGGCGACAGAGTGAGACTCCAACTCAAAAAAAAAAAAGAATACAGGGTTGTTAGACAGGTCCATATCCGCGTGCCACTCTTCTACCCTACTACTGGGGACTTTGTAAGTTACTTATTCTTTGTAAGTCTCAATTTTCTCACTTGCACAATTAGCAAAATACCAGTCTTATGTTCCTGTAAGTATCAAATAGTGATCATTGTTAATGTTTCATTTCAACTTATGGCTAAATCTATTTACACTTTCTCTTTTGAACAGCGAAAATTGGAACCCATATATAATGATATTTGATGCATTTATTTTAAGAAAAAAATCTACAAAACTAACAATCATCGATATAAAAATCAGAGAAAAATGGAAATATGCCTTTTTGTCAGCAAATAAGTGGCAATTTTTTGTGGCGATGGTGAGTACTGCAATACAGTGATCAATATTCTGAATTAGTAACATCAGGACTTTATATACATAATGTTGTTAAATAGTATAAGCATTCTTATGGGTGGCTGAAAAATTCACCATCCAAATACTAGTTTTCCAGAATGTAGAAACTTTTAAAGACGTCTTTAATGCCAGAATCCCCACCACCATTTTGATTTTCTGGGACTGCCATACAGATTCCTACAAACTGCATGGCTTAAAATAATATAAATGTATTCTCTCACAGTTCTGGAAGTCAGAAGTCCAAAATCAAGATATCAGTAGGGCTAAACTCCCTCTGGAGGCTCTAGGAGAGAACCGCCTGTGCTTCTTCCAGATTCTGGTGGTTGTTGGCATTCCTTATACCTACATCACCCTAAGCTCTGCTTCTGTCTTCACATGGCCTTTTACTCTGTCTGTTCATCTTCTCTTATTCTGTCTCTTAAAAAGATTCTTGTCATTGAATGCAGGGCCCACCTAACTAATCCAGAAAGATCTCATCTCAAGAGTCTTAGCCAGATGTGGTAGCTCAAGCCTGTAATCCCAACACTTTGGGAGGCTGAGTGGGAGGATTGCTTGAGCCCAAGAGTTTGAGACCAGTCTGGGCAACATAGTGAGACCTCATCTCTACAAAAAATAAAAAAATTAGCCAGGGCATGGTGGCACGTGCCTGTAGTTCAAGCTACTTAGGAGGCTGAAGCAGAAGGATCACCTGAACCCAAAAGGTCCAGGCTGCAGTGAGCCATGATCACGGCATTGTACTCCAGCATCCTGAGTGAGTACCCAATTAAAAAAAAAAAAGAGTCTTAACTATATCTGCAAAGACCCTTTGTCAAATAAAGTCACATTCACAGGTTCTGAGAATTAAGTCATCGATATACCTTAAGGCTTAAAGTCCTCTATTCACCCACTATATCCACTAACAAATTATATTATAATCTTATACTTTTAATAAGAATAAAAATTATTAAAAGTAGCTATTCTCATGTATTGAGTAAGCCTGCATTCTCTGATCTATTTAGTACTGTCCAGTGCTCTCTTGATGCAGACATTGTGTTAAGTGATGGACATTCTGTGGTGAATCATGCAACCATGGTCCCACCATCATGGAAGTACTCTCTGTACACAGGAAAAAAAAAAAAAAAAACTCTGTCTTATTTTTAATAAGCTCTGAGTTTCAAAATCCAGAAGCAAAAAAGCTTCCATTCCTTAGCAAATTGAGGAATTTAATATGTTAGCTCCAGCTACAGCATGCATTTATATTTTTATTAAAAATTTTAATGAGTATAAATACTTCTTTCCTAGTGAGTTTTAGGAATTAATGTTTATACTGTGCTTTGGAATCATTGGATAAAAGGTACTGCATAAATGCAATGCATTATTATTAAGTGTTTTTAAAGTAAATTGAAGGTAAAGCATGTAATAAAAATTTCCCTGCGGCAAAAATCTGAGGTCCATATATAGTGCTTAGATCATATTTAACTGTGAAAGTACCGATATTAACATGAAAATGTTTTTGCTGCAGTTTGGACAACAATGAATATATGCTGTGTGACATTCAGGTTTTAATTACATATCATATTTCATAGTAGATGTTGAAATTATATGCCACAAAATTTTATATCACTTAATAGGTGCCAACATTACAAAAATTAAAATACTTCTTATTTTATAGAACTCACACAGCTAAAGTTTCATTAGGCAACAGTAATATTAAGAACATATTGGTGAAAATGAAATTTTTAATTTTTAAACAACCATCCAACCTTCAGGTCTACAGTCATATTTTCAATCCATTACTAATTATTCATATTAGAAAGGAGTAATGGAGAGCATCTGTCAATCTGACTCTCAGATCTTTTGAATTACAATAACCTAGAGATTTGGTTAGTGAGATACAAGTCAGGAGGAAAAAGAGGGTATCCCTAGATACTGTAATCTATCTAGATAACAGACAGAATAAAGGAGAAGGGGAGAAAGGTTGGCTGGGTGGAAGCAGGGAATGAGTTTAGAATTTACGATGTGGGATGTTCAATAACATCATCAAGGTAGCAAGAGAAGTGGAGAATGTAGGAAGGACTTTGAGAAATCTAACCTAGGGACACCCTTTAACACGGTATGAAGGAAGTAGACAGACACTGGAATTCATTCTTAATTGTATTTGTTGCCTGAACTTTTTTTTAAAGATGATTCTTGCCAGGTTCAGTGGCTCAAGCATGTAATCCCAGCACTTAGGGAGGCCATATATATATGATTCTCTGAGGAAATTGTGCTACCTGAGGCTTTAAGATTCATTTGGGTTACAGAGGAATACAATTAACTAAAAAGCAAATAAGTAGTCAGGCGCGGTGGCTCAAGCCTGTAATCCGTGGTGAAAGGATTGCCTGAGTTCAGGAGTTTGAGACCAGCCTGAGCAACTTGGTGAGACCTCGTCTGTACAATATGTCAAAAAATTAGCCGGGTGTGGTAGCGCATGCCTGTAGTTCCAGCTACTTGGAAGGCTAAGTCAGGAAGATTGCCTGAGCCCAGCAGGTCAACCCTGGGGTGACTGTAAGCATGCCACTGCACTCCTGTCTGGGTGACAGAGTCAGACTCCAACTCAAAGAAAAAAAAAAAAAAAGCAAATGAGTTATAAGCTTTTCACTTTATCAAATGTATATATTAGAGGCCCTTTCTTTTTATTATGCAAGTCAAAGAAAAATAGTCTAAAAATAGTCTCATGCTTTAAAATCGTAAATCAAACATCAGTTTACAAAACCATATTAGCCAAATGAAATTAATTATTAGAATTAATTAACATTGGAAAAATATGGATAAGATTAGGCAGCCATTTTTCATACCATGTGAAAAGATGTAAAAACCTAATGTCTGGTTTATTTGGTGTTTTTTAATTGCCTAAACTGATGTTAACTTTTTTTAACTAATAAAAATATAAATTCTATATATGCTGGAAGTCTTTTTTTTTTGAAGTGGCATCTCACTTTGTCACCCAGGCTGGAGTGCAGTGGCACACTCATGGCCATCTCAGCGCTGACTTGTTGGGCTCAGACGATCCTTCCACCTCAGCCTTCCAAGTATCTGGAACTACAGACAAATGCCACCACACCCAGATAATTTTTTGATTTATAGTAGAGATGAGGTCTCACCATATTGCCCAGGCTGGTCTCAAACTCGTTGACTCGGGCAATCCTCTCGCCTTGGACTCCCAAAGTGCTGGGATTACAGGCTTGAGCCACAGCATCTGGCAGAAGTCAATTTTAAAAAGTATAAATTAAGTATCTTAAAACATAATGAGGTTAAGCCCAGGATTCTAAACTTCATTATATACTAGAATCGTCTGTAACCCTATTTCAAATGTAGATTTTAGGATTCTGTATAACCATGAAAATTCTGATTCAGAGGTCAGTATCAGTTATCTAGCAAAGTGATTCTGAAGCAGAAGATTCATAAATCACTATTTGAGAAACAGTGAGTTAAAGTTTAACTAGAGAAAGTTTGGGGTTCAAAGCTATATATGATATTTATCAGCAACTTTCTATGTATACAATATCCTAAAAGACTACTAATTGCAAGCCAATCCCAAAATCCACATACACAATTTCAGAACCACACAAAATTTCCATGCAAACTTTAGCCAGCCCATTTTTAAACTTGGCTCTGCATTTTTAACTGCAGAAGCCAATGTCCATGTGAACTGTTTTTATAGCACATTTTTATTATGGTAAAATTATTGGCATAGTGTTAAATAATAAAACTGAGTTTATGGAGAAAAAAATGTGGTTATTTGCATCAGAAAAGTTGAAAACTCATTTTCCTCTTCCTCTTTAACATTATCTCACTGGTTTTGTCTATATGGATAAAACAGTGTGAAAATTTAGGTAATTATTCTGCAAATCTGAGTACTGGACACTTGAGTCTAAGAAAGAAAACATCAGATTTTCCTTAACAACATTTTTTTCCTCAAAATTGTCTGGGCAATTTCCTTGATTCTCCAATTTATGCAACATAAGTACAAACAACAATGTTTACTACTGACTAAGCCTGTATATTGCAGAAAAATAATACCAGAATCAGAAAGTTCTGTCAAAAAACTTGACCACAACTTGTTTACATCCTCATTCATATTATTTAGCTGGAATTCAAAAATTTAGCTCTCAAAGCACTTAATAAGCATTTTTATACAAAAAGATTGCATAGGTTGCTTTTTTATTAATAATTTCAAATGTTTGGTGGTATCTCAATTAAGAAGCCAAGCTCTGAGCATGACTCACACTGGAATCTGCTACTATACACTTCTGAATTCCAATGCCTAGAATAATTCTGATAAGTAGAGAAGTTCAACACATATTTGTGGGAGAAAGCACTATTTTGGTAAATTTTTGTAGATTACTGTTTGGGAGAGTCAGGTGGTGACATTCTTCAATATGCAAAGGCATGCTAATCAGTGTTTTGTGAACAACTGATGGCAAATCATAGATGTCAAGATGCTGTATACTGTTTGCCATTCACCAGAGTAGTTCAGGGTATGATCACCTGTCTTTTTGCTTTCATTGCATAGGTGACCTGGAGTAGGATAATAATAATTTAAAGTCTTTGTCAAATGCCTAATAGTAAACTCTCCAGCAATATAACAGTCAAATTTATGACTGAATTAGCCCCTTTATGGGCAACTCACAGAGAATATAGGAGCGCCATGTCTTGTTGACTTAGTCTACATATAAACTCCACAGGATTTTAGAACATTTCTCTCTCTGTTCTTCCCAGGTTCTGACACTGGTTAAAGCCATGGAAGCCAAACTACATCATCTTCCCATATGTTCCCTTAAGGAAGGTGTGAGTCAGACAGGGATGAACTTAGAAGGAAATAAGGGGAGCTCTAGGTGCTGTGAATCAGTCAGAGCCAATGCAGCCTCTCTTGAGCATGGAATCAGTAACAAGAAAGACTTTGGCAAGTGATAAAACAGGATAGGAAACTGGGAACTTTCCAAATTAGATATTCAGAATGTGTTTTTTCTTCATTGGAATGGAAATGGTATAAACTCCTCAACACATCAAACACCTGGATTAAATAGAGTACAGAAATATAGAGCAAAACAAAATATAAATTATTTGCAATTTACTACTCTTGCATTACCCTTGTCAACGTTCCCCTCAATTAGCATAAATAATTCAGACTTTAAAAAATGATTTGTGCTCCAGTTGTTCAAATTGAAAAATAATTGACTACATTATGCAATGTTTAAAAATTGGACTATGCTTGAATATTTTTGCTTTTGTCATAATACTATGTACTTAAATAAATTGGATATATATTTGGAAGAACATTGTTCAATTGGAGGTAATTAATCTCTTGTGTTTATCAGTGATCATGTTGGTTTTCTAAGATGTCTGAATACACTTCTAACTTCATATGGTCACATTTGTACTTTCTGTGAAAGTTTGGTATCAAGAAAAATTTTGCTATTTTTTCCTTTAAGAAATATTCTTGGCAATTTCATTCAAATTACACTAAGTCATACACTGACAACCTTCTGTCCCAATCCAAACATACAAAATTGATAGACAAAATATAACAAATAAAGTCTAAAAATTAGGACTCAGCTCAAAACAAGGTAATCACTTCTACATAATAGAAGCACACAAGAGTGAGTGGGGCAGAGGAGCAATCTTGCCAGGTTCTGTGTCTAGGAAAACCAGGAGCTTGATACCCACACAATACTGGGGACTAAATTCATCCGGTGTGGGGACTGAAGCTGACTCACTATTGAAACACAGTCAGGATAGGAGTCCCTGTCCATGAAAAGTATATGACAAGAAATGCAATTGAATCTTTTCTAAGATTACGGCTTTTATCAAATATCACGCTTGTTATGGGTTGAATGTGTCCCCACCACATTCATATGTTGAAGTCCTAATTCCCAGTACTTCAGAATAAGTTTGGAGATTGGGTCTTTAAAGAGGTAATGAAGGTTAAAATGAGGTCATTGGAGTGGGTTCTAATGTTATATGATTGGTGTCTTTATAGGAAGAGAAAACAGACACACACAGAGAGAAGACCATGTGAAGACATTTGGAGAAGACAATCATTTACAAGCCATGGAGAGAGGACTTCAGAAGAAACCAACCCTATCAACACCTTGATTTTGGACTTCTAGCCTCCACAACTGTTAGGAAATAAATTTCTGTTGTTTAAGCCACCCAATCTGTGATACTTTGTTATGGTAGCCTGGCAAACTACTACAATGCCTGTAGAGGCAGAATGAGGCAAACATAGCCTCACAATCAGGCCCCAAGTCAAGCTGTCCATTAGTCAGTCACTTAAACATGTATGAGTCCTAACACTGCCATGGGACCAGAGCTCCAAAGTGAAACTCTAAGATGGGGTTCTTAGCTGGGGTAAAGGCGTTCCTGGCAAGAAAGTTGGATGCACCTACAAAATCAGGAATAGGTATGTCCAGAGAGAAAAGGGAGAAAAGGGTGGAATTCAACTCCAGATTAGCCTGTATCCCAAAATTACAAAACATACAACAAAACACTATTACCAAAAAAAGGAAACCAATCAAATCAATGGAATGGTGAATTTACTCAATATCAAATTAAATAGTAAATCAATCTGAAAATAATCTTTTAAAATATGTTAGAGGCTGGGCTCGGTGGCTCAGCCTGTAATCCCAGCACTTTGGGAGGTCAAGGCGAGTGGATTGCCTGAGTCCCCGGGTCGAGACCCACCTGAGCAACTTGGCGAGACCTCATCTCTACAATAAATCAAAAATTAGCCAGGCATGGAAGCGCACACCTGTAGTTCCAGCTACTTGGAAGGCTGAGGTGGAAGGATCACCAGAGCCCAGCAGGTCGAGGCTGCAGTGGCCAGGAGCATGCCACTGCACTCCAGTCTGGGCAACAGAGTGAGACTCCAACTCAAAAATAAAATAAAATAAAATAAAATATGTTAGAATTCTCAAAGTGATGAGAAAACATTCCCCCACAATAAAAGATATTATGAAAAGGAGCAAATGGATATAAATAAATAAAAATTTCTAGAAATGAAGAACTATAGTTATTAAGATAAGAAATTCAATAGACTAGGAATATTCTAGACTGAAAAGTGTCAAAAAGCGAGTGAAATACAAGAAGGTGCTGAGTAATTCACCCAGAATGTAGCATAGCAAGAAAAAGAGCAGCTAAGAACTATGGAGTGTAAATTGAGAATCTAAAAATCATCTGATGGAAGTTCCATAGGATAAGAAGAAAGAGCATGACGAAAAAAGCAGCATTCAAAAATAGAATAACTAAAAATTTTCCTTACTTAAATCAATGTGGAGCCCATTAAAAGCATCAGTATTTAAAATATGAATTAGGAAATTTTATTTCCAAGGACAAAAAACAGAACTACAAGTTTTTTCACTGTGGATCCTTTTTTTTTTTTTAGTTGGAGTCTCACTCTGTCGCCCAGACTGGAGTGCAGTGGCTGCTCCCGGCCACTGCAGCCTCAACCTGCTGGGCTCCGGCGATCCTTCTGCCTCAGCCTTCCAAGTAGCTGAAACTACAGGCCCGCGCTACCATGCCCGGCTAATTTTTGGTTTATCGTAGAGATAAGGTCTCGCCAAGTTGCCCAGGCGGGTCTGGAACCTGCGGGCTCAGGCAATTCACTCACCTCAGCCTCTCAAAGGCGCGGGATTACGGGCTGAGCCACCGAGCCCGGCTTCACTGTGGATCTTAATAAGGAAATTAAAGTCTGTGGAAAGGCACAGACCTTAGGAAATAAACATCAAGCAATCATAGTTTGGTAGGGGACAGATTTCCCTTAAGAAAATGGATATACTCACTCTGACAATCATCCTAGGATAATGGTAAATCCTAAGAAAGTAGGGCAGGCCTTCAGATTGGGAGAAGGAAAAACTTCTTCCTGTCCTGGGATCTAGATGCCAAAGGATAGAGATCTAACAGTACTGGTGATGGCCCCAGCAAAGAACCATCGTTGAATTAATCCTCATTTTCAAGGGAATCAGTTCTAGTTAAACTAGTATCCTAAACGAGTGAACCTTTGTTCCCACCCTAAGAACCAAGAACATGTCAGGAGTGGGTACAACAGACATCTGGTGATAAAAGCTCTTGTGAGTGCCTTGTAAAATGTATCTACCTGAGTGAAGTAAAATGGTGGGTCAGTAGAACTGAAACTCTCAGAGCCTAGTGTTTTCTGCCCAAGAATAACATAGTACACCTTTTTATTCCTGCAGATGCCACCGAGATCTTGGTGAATTGTTCAAGATTAGCATCTGTGCTGATGGAGGCCTAACCATACTGGGTGTGTAAGTTTTCCAAGGCTACCACAACATAGCCCCACATATTGAGTGGTTTAAACAATGGAAGTGTATTTTCTGTCAGTTCTAGGGGCTAGAAGTCCAAGATCGAGGTGTCAGCGGGATTGGTTTCATTCTGAGATCTTTCTCCTTGGCTTGCAGATGGCCATTTTCTTCTTTTGTCTTCCTATGATCTTCTTTTGTGTCTGTGTCCTAATCCCCTATTCCCATAAAGTCAGGAGTCACATTGGATTAGGACCCATCCCTATGACCTCATTTTCCCTTAATTACCTGTTTAAAGACCTTATCTCCAAAGACAGTCACATTCTGAGGGTTAGAACAGTAATAGAGATTAGAACATCAACATATGAATTTAGGCAAACACAATTCAGACCATAGCACCAGATTTATCTTAAAATGTCAAACCCATCCAAGCCCAGTTTCAATCAGTGACAACAGGACTTTCATGTAGTGACAGCAGCAAGAAGATACTGGAGAAGGCAGGCACAATTTCCTTTAGAAAAATTTAGGAAGAGGGTTACTGAGGAAAGTTTGGATTTCCTGCTAATTCGAGCAAATGGAGGGTCAAACTAAATACCAAAAAAAAAAAATGTCTTTTTCCCCCAAGATGGGAAAGTGAGGCATGCCCATCCTCATCTCAGAATGTGAATGCAACTTTTATTGCTAAAAGAGGAAAAAGGTGAGCATAAGAGGTAGAGAAACTGTGAGAACATTAAGAGTGGGGTTTAAGAGATACAGATCTACAGCTTACTGAACACCCCTTAGCAGCTTTGTACTGTAGGCTTTGCTTGTGTCTGAAAATAATCTACTAAATTGGGTATGCGAGATAAATGTTAAAAATAAGTATGTATTATATTTTTAAAATTCCATATAACATTAAATAATTTTAAAATAAATCTAAGAAAAAGGAACAAAAAGAAGTTCTATATATGGTCTTAAGTCTTTGATAAATATAATCACAAGAAGTCTGCCATTGCCCACAGAGCTATTCCCCTAATAACAAATCGATACCCTAAGTCAAGAATTCAAATACAGCCAATGAATAAGAGGCACAAACATTAATTTGTTCATTCAGAAAATACAAATAAAAAAATATAATAGAAAATGGAAGGAGTGAGGTCCCTGCTCTCATAGTATTTCTATTTCTCGTAGTATTCCTATTTTTACCAATAATAAGCATGATTTAATAAAGGACTATTTACAAAATCACAGTGAGAATGAAAGTAGGCTACCAAGGTATAGTGCATTATTCTGGGTTCAATTATACAGGGGCTGTTACCACCGAAAGCCTGAAGGAGTAAGGAAATGGGCAGTTATGGGAACCAAGAAGGAGAGTCATACGGACAGGGCTATCATCAAAGGAGCTGTGACTTAGTCAAGAACAGCTAGCCCAAGAGGATTGATAGAACGGGAACCAGAGGAAAAAAACGCAAGTCTCTGTCTCCCTCCCAGTGTCCCCTGCCAAGGTACACCACTGACAAAATCCAACCTGCAGCCAGAAGACAGGGAGCTCACGACCGTAGCCCATGCAGGCCTGCCTCCAGGGCTGAGAGCAGGGTGAAGGAGCGGGAAGGCTTGTTCCAAAAGTGAAAAAGGAGGACACCTGGTCTGCATCTCTGTCATCCCATTCCATCTACTTGAGTCCAGTGCACAGAGGAGCTCACTATCTTTCACACACACCATGCTGGACTTACCTCAATAAACGACTTTTCCAAATATTTGATGTTTTATAGTAATGACAAAGAACTTCACTCTCAAAGGATTTGGACACTCATAAATGAGATCAACACTTACAAATTTCAAAGCATTTGCTTAAAACATTCCCAAAGGGTCGGTGATGGAGCATGAAAGGCTGGGAGTTATTTCTGGCAAGGATTGGCGATAATAACAGCTTAGTCAGGGGTGGCTCCAACAGCCTGTGTTTAGGTAAGAAAACTTCAAAAACTTATATTCTGAGTTGAAACTTAGGCTCCCACTAGAAGAGAAAGCCTTTACAAATTATCAAAGCCAGTAAAAATGAATATAAACTGGTTTTGAGTTGTTTCTCCAAACCTCTATAGAAAACATGCCAATATCATTGTCCTCACCACCACCACTTTGCCCTAATGTTGTCTTTTTTTGTTTTAAGGCAATTACTGAAATTTTTAAAAGAATATCTATCCTTTTCCTTTGCTTATTTTAAATGTCTTGAATACCTTTTCATCCATGGATCTCAGAGCATTTTTATTTTATTTTATTTTTGAGTTGGGGTCTCACTCTGTTGCCTAGACTGGAGGGCAGTGGTTGGTATGATCACGGCCCACCACAACTTCAAACTCCTGAACTCAAGTGATTCTCCCCCCTCAACCTCCCAAGTAGTTGACTACAGGTATGCACCACCACACCCAGTTGATTTTGTTTATTTCTTTGTACAGATGACATTTCACTATGTTGCTCAGGCTAGTCTCGAATTCCTGGGTTCAAGCGAGCCTCCCACCTTGGCCTCTCAAAGTACTGGGATTACAGGCATGAGCCAACGTGCCTGGCCTCAAACCATTTTATGAACATTAATTTTCCCAACAAATGTGAGATTAAAGCATAAGTATCCCTTTCCTCCTACGAGAAACACAGAAATTATAAGAAACTATACCCCTGGTCTCAGAACAAACCTATTGCAGACTGGAGTTCAATTGTCTAATCCCTCTGATCTTTTCAGACCTTACACCACTAGAACAAATGTCTTTTATTTTTTGCTATTCTATCCCAATCATTGAGGTAGCTCCCAGGGAAACTAATGACTGCGGAGCACCCACTGTGTTTCGGACACTGTGCTTTAAATCAGTGATTCTCAAATTTCTCTGGATATTCAAAGCATCTGGGAAGCTTCAAAAACCCTCATGCTCAGAATGCACCTCATACAAATTAAGCTAGGGGTGGGACACCTAGGGGTGGGACACAGGAATCAGTATTCTTTTAACGCAGGGTAATTTCAGTGTATGGTCAAATTTCAGAACCAGTGTTTGAAATTCCTGCCACTCAAGTATAGTATTCAGAGCAACAGCATCAACATCATCTGGGAGTTTCTGGGACGTGCAGATGTTCAGGCGCCAACCCCAGACCTACTGAGACAATGTTCATTTTAACAAGCTCCCAAGTGATTAATATGCACATTGAAGTTTGAGAAACTGCTTTAAATAATCCAATAAGCAAATGAGTCCAGTGGCACGGTCCCCATTTTAAAAAATAAAGAAACATGTTCAGAAAAGTCAAGCAGAATGCAGGGATTCTAACACAGGGCTGACTGACTTAAAAGTTCATACTCTTTTGACCACACCAGTTTTAAAATTGAAGGCAGAGAGTCACAGCCTTTTTTAAAAAGCTGAGGAAGGCTTTGAAATCTTACCCAAGAATTCATGTAACTATGCCCCAAATTTTTAATATTCTTTGAAGGAGGGTTTATCATCCCAGAACTCCTCCATATAAACCTCCAAGTCCAAGAACCCTAGGTTATAAGTACTGCAACCCCCTTTCTCCACTCACCACTCCATTACCTGAAATGAAGATTTAACTTCTTTTCATTATAAAAGAAAATGTATAAAGAAAATAAACTCTATATTGGATGGATGTAGTTTATATGGATGGAAATACGTATGGGTATAAGTATACACATACACACACACAGACACAAGGATATACAGGATAGAGAGAGAGAGAATTTCCTCCAAACACTACAAATGCTCTAGGAATTTTACAACCAAAAGTCCTTTCAGGAGGTGCATTGACAATAGGTAACATTGTACATGGTCTCTTCTCCACACCTGTTAGCAGTTGAATCTAATTGTTCAGCAGCTGGTACTGATTTGGGATTCTTTCACTATACCTCATTATTCCCTTTTCATAATTTTTTTCTGGTTTGGAGCTGCTGCTTCTGCTGCTGCTGCTTCTGCACGATATATTTATTTATCTTTTTAAAACTAAAAAGACATACTTTGAAATGTCTCTGGAGAGAGACATAAAGGTAATTTTTTAATATCCCATTTTGCAGTTGCATTTATTTAAACTGACGGTGGTGATTATTAGGTGTGGAAAATCTAAAGGCAAGAAATGCTTTAACTAGTTGGCTGTCCTTCATTGTCTTAGATCTTTTTCTAGTCTTTAGGTAGTTTGGCTAAACTCATAAAGAATTGTGATTTGCAGATATTCGTGGACTGGACTGCCAAGGAATAGTCATTTATGAGTAGAGAAAGCTGCCTCTCCTGGGCTGGAAACCATCTGGAGCAGAACACATGCACATAACATTAGCTTGATTGTATCATGGAACCAAGATGCCCCAATGGAACATTTGATGGAATAAACTATTTTCAGAAGAAACATGAGGAAGATGATAAAGGCAAGAGATTTAAAATATATAGAATAAGCCGGGCTCGGTGGCTCAGCCTGTAATCCCGTGCCTTGGGAGGCTGAGGTGAGTGGATTGCCTGAGCCCGCGGGTTCGAGACTCGCCTGGGCAACTTGGCGAGACCTCATCTCTACAATAAATCAAAAAAATTAGGGGGCGTAGTAGCGCACGCCTGTAGTTCCAGCTACTGGAAGGCTGAGGCGGAAGGAACGCCGGAGCCCAGCAGGTCGAGGCTGCGGTGGCCAGGAGCAGCCACCTCACTCCAGTCTGGGCGACAGAGTGAGACTCCAACTCAAAAAAATAAAATAAAATAAAATAAAATAAAATAAATAAAATAAAATGTATAGAATAAAAAGAAAGTAATGGTTATGCGTATGCACACACACACAAATAAAAACACATATATAAGATGACCATATATCAAGTGAATATTTAAGAGTGTGTATCTGCAAGTTCAATGTGGCTTTCCATGAATGAGCTTATGCCACATCCAGGACAATGGCTACCTTTGAAACCAAAATACCATCTCAGGTCAGGTTATTAGAGACAAAACACAAACCAAAGCAACAAACAATCATGAATCACTTCTTAATTTATAAAATAAACATTGAAATCTTCAATTATATTTAAAAATAGCCCATAAAGAAAGAAAATAAGCTATCCAATAATCTTATTCATGTAAATAACTATTCTTAAAAGCACATAATTGATGGCTTTGCCTCTTTAATAAACTTAGAAAATACACTATTTTCTCTCCTAATTATTTTAATTTGGAAAAAAATATATTAACTCCTTGAGGTCACACAGTGCAACAGACCATGTAGTTTAAACAAACACCCCAAAGCCTGAATGTGGACCAGAATTAAGTAAAAACCAGGCTTGTATTCATCTCCAACTAAATGAATTTTTATATTTAAGGGCCACAGAGACCTAATAATGAGGCAATCTTATTTATCAAACAGGATCTCCAAGGAGAGCTATAAAGTAAGGCATTAGTGAAAAAATTATTTTGAGATGATTTAGATTTCTTAAACCATTTGAATGACAAAGTTCACTAAGATTGCATACTTTCATAGCATTGATTCATATTTACTTCCACCTACATAAAATTTTCTCTCCCTTCAGGTAAATACAGAATGTTAATCAATCATGCCGCCATATATATTTTTCTGGTTTCTCTATGCCTAAGCTATTCTCCAGTAACATTTTTTAATCTCCTTCACTCTTCACCAAATGACTAGTGTGCCTCTGAACCCAGCAGATGGTCTTATAAGTACTATTCTGGCTGATGACGAAGACTGTGGGTCAATGGCAATGAAAGTTGTTGGAAAATATTGAAACTCTCTGTCCTTAAATCTCTAGTTGATAGTACACATTTCTTCTTCAACAATGAGAGCAGATGTGTTCCTAGAGCTTATATGCTTAACTGAAATCAGAATATTCACCCTATTGATGATAGTTTGCCTTTTTGTCATGATGTCAACATATATATCATGTTCTTTTGTACACACATTTAGAACATGCAGAGTCTGTATTCATTATAATAGACAATTTGCATGAATATTTATAACCCTGAGTTGAATAGTTAGAATTGCACTAATTTGCATCACTATTGATGGAGTTAGGTTTGGATTTACCTATTAGTGTTCTTATAAATCTCATTAATAGATGTAATAGAGGTCCCCTTAGCAATGTGCCCTCAGTAATTCTGCAACCATAGCAATAGAAAGCATTAAAGTGTCTTGAGACAATTTTCTTTAAAATAGTGTCTCTGTGGCTTGCCAGATATTTATTGCAATGCTGTGTTTTATGTTTTTATCTTTCTTAATGCAGAATTAGCATTGATATTGACTTCAGAAGGGAATTATTGTGTAGAAAAAGAATGCCTAAATGATGAAGAAGAACATATTTACTCATTCTTACTAAGGTGAGTAGCATATTTGTAATGATTGCACAGAATAAATACATACTGACTTAAAGATTGTAATTCACACTAGAATTAGGAAAACACTAACATCAAGTTTACAAAGTTGTATTTTTAGCTGACTCTTGAACTATGGGTAGTTTGGAGGAGCATATATTTTTCAAAAACTGAATGAAAACAAAAGACCAAAACCATAAACTATAAATTAAAATCCATACTTTCTCTAATGTATCAGTTTCAACACTTTCTCCTCTCAAATCAAATATCTGAATAATGATAAACCTAACCCCAACACAGAGTTAGCAAAGTGTGGTAGAAACACTAAATCAGTTTTGCCCTTGGGTTCTGGTTCTACCTCTGCCACAACCTAACCGTATAACTTTGAACAGGACCCTTAGCATTTTGAAAATTCTGTTTCCTTATGGTTAAACAAAGATTGTAGGACAAGATGATCTATCTCTGCAGTCCCTTCTAATTCTGCCCTTCAAAGACATCAGCAGTTTTGTAAAGTCTTAAGATAAAAGAACCAGGCTGTAGCCATTCTGTCTGCTTCTCACCTAGCTACCTCATGAGTTATTGTACAGTTCATCAGAGAAAAGACATGCCAGAATTCTTAGAAATGAGAAGAGCATGATGCAATGCAGGACAATGAGAAATGAAGGCAGAGGTGATATTCCACAGCTAATGATCTCTAACCCACCAGATTTAAGTCTTTGTGTCCTGCTCCTTCTAATCTGTGTCTTTTTTCTGTATTTTATTTATCTTTCAATGAGAGTCTCAACCTAACACAAAGGAGGACACCTTTTTAACTTTGTAAAGTTTCAAGGAGTAGCACATTATATTTTTAATCTCTTAATCTGTTGACTGAGAAAATATACTTAATCAATATTTAATAAACATTATCTGAATATCCAGGGGCTTAAGGGAGTATAAAAACAGATTCATGGAACCTACACTCTAGTGGGAGAAAAATATATAATAAAAGAAACACACGGGCCAAAGTAAAATGTGAAATGGTAAAGAGACACAATGAATTTATTAACTTTAATTGGATTTGTATTTTATTCATTTCAACAGATCCTACATGTATTTTTAAAAAATCATATATGATTACACCACTATGCTTGGTGTATTATTGCAGGCCCTTTGCAATAAATTTCTATGCCATGAATCCATATCCAACATATTAGGAACTTCTATATCATGTGACCATTGTGTCCCTAGCTAGAATTGAAGTTGATTGAGGGCAAAGATCTCATTTATTAATTAAATAGATGTCAAATAAATATGCTGAGATAACTGCTTTTATCTCAAAAACAATCAAATTTATTTCTCACTTATGTTACTTACACAAAGCTGAATGCTGACGAAAAGCATGGGGGAAGCAAGGATGAAAAATGTGTTCCACAGAGGTCAAGCTAACAGAATCTCCACCATCTTGTAGTTGCACTCTGGAAACTTACACTCTGAAGTTGCCAAGAAGGGAAACACAGATATGGGTGGAGGAAGCATTCCAGTTTTAACTACCTCAGCCCAGAACTTTACCAAAATGTGATGCCATTATCCCATGACACTGCCTTCCCAGCCACACTGGCCTGTGTCTCTAGTGCCAAGCATGGTGCGCACTCAATGACAGTTTATTGAATGAACCAATGGAATGTGAAAAGACACGTTCTTTTCAATCAAGCATTGCAAAAAAATTTTTGCTCCTTTCTACCATGTCACAACAGAACCTACAGCATTGGCAAAAAAAAAAAAAAAAAAAAAAAAAATTGGTATCAGCTATCACCTGGAAACATTACAAGCAACTCAGAACCTCACATCAGTTGTCTGTGAAGTGTTCCCATGACTCTGCAGGAACGGGATATCACTGATGGTGATCCAGTGGCTGCTGCCTCATCATGTACTTCACACTGAGCCTCTCTAAGAAAATTCAGTCCCGTTCTCACTTCTTTGAAGGGATAAGAGAGTTCTGCTACTTCCCACCAGCACTGAGCCTATCTCCTGCCAGTTTCAAAGGGAGGGTAACAGAAATGCTTTCAACACAGTAAAATATGCACGCAGACTCCTCACACCCACAAAAGAAACACTAATTTTTGCAAGGTAAATATTTCTGTTACTCGTCAAAATTCTAGGTTTTTGGAATAAAATTGCCTTACATTCCTGGAGGTTTTCATGTTCTGAAAGCAGTTTTGCATTAGCGATCTCATTTGATCCTCAAAATAAGGCCATGCTGTATGTAGGGCAGGAGCTTGTATCAGTATTTGAGAGGGGAAGAAAGAGTATCCATAGGGATATGTGGCGTGCCCAGAGGTCAAATGGTTGAAGAAGAGCTGGCAATCAGCAGAGACCCAGGCCCTTTGACTCCTGACACAATGCTCTTTCAACATCACATAATGATTCTTATATCCAAATGGATGAAGATCCTTTTGCCCCTAGGCTGTGGTTTTGTCACTTCACTCTCACCTTTGTGATTACTGTCAAACTTGGTTATTGTCTCAGATGCTTGCTATTTAAAATGACCACAGAGCCCGCTCGGTGGCTAAGCCTGTAATCCCGCACTTTGGGAGGCTGAGGTGAGTGGATTGCCTGAGCCTGCGGGTTCGAGACCCGCCTGGGCAACTTGGCGAGACCTCATCTCTACAATAAATCAAAAATTAGCCGAGTGTGGTAGCTCACGCCTGTAATTCTGGCTACTTGGAAGGCTGAGGCGGAAGGATCGCCGGAGCCCAGCAAGTCAAGGCTGCGGTGGCCGGGAGCGGCCACTGCACTCCAGTCTGGGCGACAAAGTGAGACTCCAGCTCAAAAAAATAAATAAATAAATAAATAAAATAAAATGACCACAGAAGTCTCCATCCAAAGGGTAGCAGTTAACAAAGAAACTACTGAGGAAAAAAAAAACCTCTCTCTACATATATTGCCTCCAATGAAGTCAAAAGCAATTTCAGACAGCACTCAGATGCCCACTCCTTTCAAGCCATAATCATAAGTTACCTGTGAAATAAACTAGCTAACCAACAGCCTGATCTTAGTTTTCAGGGAGAATTACATTGTAGCAATTCCTACATTTATATTTTCCAGACTGTTTATCCACCATGTGACTATTCTGAGGATGGCCTTAATCTTCAACATTTATTTTACAAAAACTTAAACTTAACCTGCCTCTTTTCATATCAAAACATTTACATAAAATTCAAAAAAATCTATAACTCATTAGTAAATGGCATTCTCCCTGTCCTTCCTAAAATAACTGCACATGATAGAGCTATAAAATGTTTTGTTTTTGTTTATTCAGTTTGTAGGGAAATAACTTAAAATTATAAATTATTAGCAGGAATTAATTGTATTTGACTTGCATTTAGATCAAGCTGTTTGTGCCCGTTGGTTATGCACCAACAAACAAAGTGCCTTGCTTATATAGGTGTTCAAGAAATATTTGGTAAATGATTGATGGAATGAATGATGCAATGCCATGTGAGACCACATTGTCTTTGTCCTCCTATATGACTTTCTGTAGAGAATTATAAAGCACAGAATAGAGAATTAGGTCTTTGAAGTCAAAGACTCTAGTCGTGAGCACTAAATAACTAAATGACCTAGGACAAACTGCCTGATTCACCAGGCCTCTAGGTTTCTCAACAATAGAATAAGAGTATGGATAAGAACTGGGATGGTCGCTAAAGTGACTTCCAGCCATTAGTATTTTGTAATTCTAGGTTGAAAAACTATCAGTCAGAGAAAATACCACTCTCACCAGAAAATCAGTAGAAGGATGATCTCAGACAGAGGTCTAGCTTTCTAAGTTTAAACGTGCCTGGGGTGGGGGGGTGCGCTTTAAGACTCTTAAAGAGTCTAATTGAAGACAATTATTGGCTATTACAGAGCCCCATAAAGGGATGCAGTAGAGGAAGTTAAAAGTAGGCTCTGAGGAAAAAGGAAGGGTGCTGAAGAAAGCTAAAGTTTCTTCTCCTATTTTTTTTGAAAGCAGATGGAGAGAAAAAAAAAATTCATGATGAACTATTCTGAAGTCCCAGAACTTGAGGAATGACTGTTATATAAGTCTCTAGGAGTACAAAAGAGAAGAAATCTAGAGAAAATAGAATTTATGGAAAGAGAACCCAGTATAAGACTCCTAATTTTTTTTAAGAAACTAGCAACTCAAGAGTTTCAACCAGACACGCAAAAGGGGAAGATCTGTAATCCAAATAAGGAAGGACTGTGCTCTGCTAAGGGCCACAAAGGCACTGAAGAAAGTACCTCAGCCTCTAAGGTGGGGATACCAATAATATGAAGTCCTAGCTAGAGCAATCAGATGAGAGAAGGAAATCAGGGGTATCCAGATAGGAGAAGGAGAAGTTAAGTTATCTCTCTTTGCAGACAACATGATTGTGTAACTCGAAACCAAAGACAATCTGTCAAAAACCTCCTTGCACCAATAAAAGACTTTGGCAAAGTCTCAGGGTATAAAATAATCGTGCAAAAGACAATCGCATTTTTATACACCAATAATAAACAAAGAGAAATTCAAATAAAAAGCACAATTTCATTCACAGTAGCCACCAAAAAAATAGAATACCTTTTGGCATCTTCCTAACCAGAGACGTGAAAGATCTTTACAATGAAAACTACAAAACACTGCTCAAGGAAATCAAAGATGACACAAACAAATATCCCATGCTCATGGATTGAAAGAATCAACATTGTGAAGATGTCCATCCTACCTAAGACAATCTACAGATTCAATGCAATACCCATCAAATTACCAACAACATTCTTCTCAGACCTAGAAAAAACAATACAGGAATTCATATGGAAACAGAAACGACCAAGCATAGCCCGAACAATCCTCAGCAAAAAAAACAAAGCAGGTGGTATCACACTACCAGACTTCAAACTTTACTATAAAGCTATAATCATTAAAACAGCTTGGTATTGGTACAGGAACAGGCATATTGACCAATGGAGTAGAATTGAGATTCCAGAAGCAAAACCTCAATTTCTCAACCAACTCATCTTCGATAAAGCCACCACCACCTACCACTGGGGAGAGGAGAACCTATTCAGTAAATGGTGCTGGGAAAATTGGCTGACCACATGCAGAAGATTGAAGCAGGACCCCTATCTATCCCCATACACAAAAATTAACTCCAAATGGATCAGAGACCTAAATGTAAAACCTCAAACCTTAAGAACCTTAGAAAATTAAGGACATACCCTCATGGAAATTGGAACTGGCATCCAATTCCTGAACAAAACCCAAAACCCACAGGCCATAAGAGATAAGATAGACAAGTGGGACCTCATTAAACTAACAAGCTTCTGCAAAGCCAAAGAAACCATCAAGAGAGCAGACAGACAGCCTACAGACTGGGAAAAAGTATTTGTCAACTCCAGGTCGGACAAAGGTTTAACATCCTGGATCTATAGGTAACTCAAACGCGCAGAAAAGAAAAAAACAAACAACCCGATTATAAAATGGGCAAAGGATATGAACAGACACTTCTCAAAGGAAGACATTCGAGCAGC
>CAUYQG010005696.1:0-30329 GCA_963574415.1 Tarsius wallacei
TAAATTAAAAAATTAGCTGGAAAATTAGCCGGGCGCGCGTCTGTAGTTCCAGCTACTTGGAAGGCTGAGGCGGAAGGATCGCCTGAGCCCAGCAGGTCGAGGCTGCGGTGGCCGGGAGCGGCCACTGCACTCCAGTCTGGGTGACAGAGTGAGACTCCAACTCAAACAAAAAAATAATAATAAAAATAAAGCTGGAATTCTAAAGGGCTGCACTATTTGGATAAACGTGTAGAAAAAAGGAACTGCCTTTTCCCTTTCACATCCAGGGAACTATGGGAAGAGTTGCTTTCAGGGCTAAGCAGAGCAGAGGAAGACAAAAGAAATAACTCATCTCTGATTGGCTAAAACCAGGAGCCAGTCCTCATGTAGATTTGAAACCTAATTCTCATCTCTAGGATAGACCAAGACAAACTATGGATATCAAACTAGTAGTATATCTAAACTGGCATAAACCAAAAAAAATAGATAAATCTTTTCTGGAGAAAATCACCTTCACCTTGATTATCAGGAGATCCCTACAAGTAAAATGTCAAAGATAATCAAGCATGCAAGAAAATAAGATAATATGAGTGAGACTCAGCAGAAACAACAGACAGTAGAAACACATCAGAAAGACTTCAGATATAGAACTTTTAGATACAGATAATAATATAACTATGCTTACTACATGTAAAGAAGTAAAAGAATAGCTTAAAGATATTTTCAGAGATAAGGAAACTATAAAAGTTGACAGAAAGTTCGTTTTGTTCATTGCTATATACCCAGCACCTGGGCCATTGTCTGGTACATAATAAGTAAGTGAATAAATGAATAATAATTGCTGAGGGAGTGACTGAATCTATGCATTCTAGGCCTCCTGCCTGTACTCTCACCTCATGTATCTAACTGTCTACTGGTCATCTTTATTAGGATGTCCCTTGTTGGTTATGTTCAATTTCTATCTAACATATCTAGATCTGCAACATACTCAGAACAGAGCTCACCAGTGTATACTCTAAACAACAGCCCTCTGGGACCTCCTTATTTGTTAGGGTAACCATCATTTCAGCCACTCAGGCTCCAGAACTTGGGATCCACCTTCACTCCTCTTTCTCTGTTTGCCCCACATCTAGCAGTCACCAAGAGGCTTCTGTTGCAATTCTTTAATCTGTCCTTCACTGTCCATTCCCATTGCCACCATCATTGAGGTATTTGTTACCACATGCCTGGATGACTCCTGGGCTTCTGGTTGCTAGCCATAACCTACTTCTGTTTATTTTTTCAGAAGACAGCGATCAGAGGGCATCAGTCAGGAGCATCCATTATTCTTGATACCATTCCTAAATTAACATCTATTTTTTTTTTTTGAGTTGGAGTCTCACTGTCGCCCAGACTGGAGTGCAGTGGCCGCTCCTGGCCACCGCAGCCTCTACCTGCTGGGCTCCGGCGATCCTTACACCTCAGCCTTCCGAGTAGCTGGAATTACAGGTGCACGCTACCACGCCCGGCTGATTTTTTAAATTTATTGTAGAGATGAGGTCTCGCCAAGTTGCCCAGGCAGGTCACGAACCCGCGGGCTCAGGCAATCCACTCACCTCAACCTCCCAAAGGCGCGGGATTACAGGCTGAGCCACCGAGCCTGACTCTAAATTAACATCTTTAAATGATGTCTTTTGCGTGCTAATCCCCTCTCCAAAATGTCCATCAGTTGCTACAGAGCAAAAGTCACCTGCCTTGGCCAGAGCAAGCTGCAGTCCTTAGCCTGACATGCACCATTCTCAGACGATCTGGCTGCAGTCATCCATTTCTATTCTGAACTTTCATTCTGCAACACTCTTTGTGCCAAGTGCTAGGAATATAAGTGAACTAGAGAGACACAGTCCTTACCCTCAGTGAACTTGCCTAGTGGGGAAGCCAACCAAATTAAAATAACCATTACAGTTCAATGTGACAAGGGTTATCAAAGAGTAATTTCACAGGGAGTGTAGAAACCCATGGCAGAGGCCAACTTGGGGTGCATGGGAACAAAACGGATATCAGAGAAAGCTTTCCAGAGTAAAGAACCTTCAACCTTACTTCCCAGTATTTCCTAGTTGCAATTTTGGTTGCACTTTCATCATTCTTTCTGTATCTTCTCTTTCCTTCAAGGAAACATGTTAAGTTTCTTCCCATGGTTGTCATCTCCTTCTTAGCTCTGATGATAATGCTAATGTGGTGCAGAGACCATGCTAACTTGAATTTATGTATACATCTATACACAGGTATGTGCGCACACACTGGTCGGAATCATACAAAAATCACCGACTACTTAACCATTTCAACTCACAAAAACGGCAATTCCATATGGTTCAACCATATGACTTGAAAATTGTGCCTAGAGCTATCCCAGTATACATCCACATATAAACTTACAGCTTAACTCAAAGATGCAAACTTATAAGCAGCTCCACAAATGCTCTGTCATATATCCAACTGTCACCAAAGTGTCAATTCTCATTTACATATTTTACATCTGATCACATGTATACATATAAACCCACAAATGACAAACTCATTCACAAATGTCCTCACATACCATACACCCATGTGCACACACAAAACCAACAGATGCACAAGATGCAAATGCAAGCATACACTCTCACACACATTCATTATAACCATCACATTGGTATACACATAGACTCCCACACATACGCTTGCGAACACACATTCGTACCCAGATATATCCAGAATAATCCTCAAATTTAACATAGCCAGACACTTGGGCACCCTCGGGGAAGAATTTCACCCACCCACTTCTAATCTGTCTTTTTGTAGACCTAGAAAATGAAATAACAGGGTGACATAACTATGTTTAAAGTAAGAATTAATAAGTTCTGAGCAAGGATCTGAAGAACTTTCCTGTAAGTAAAGTGCTTATGCTCTAATGCATGGAGTCTGTAGTATTTACTATGGCCATTCAAAGGCCTTTTTAGGCTTACCCCCACAGTAAGGGTAATGAGGGGTAGGTGTCCCTGATCCAGAGAAAGCACCCCCCCCCCCCTTTTTCCTTTTTTAAGGGACGAGATCTCTCTATGTCACCCTGGCTGATCTTGAACTCCTGGACTCCTAGACTTAAGCATTCCTTCCACCTCAGTCTCCCAAAGTGCTGAGATTACAGGCGTGAGCCACTGCACCCAGTCCAGAAAAAGCCTTTTTGGCTTTTGAGACCCTGCCAGGCCAACTTTTGTGCTGGGTTGAGGGAAATGAAAGATAGGAGTGGGGTGGGCTGGAACTGGTTATGGGGTGTAAATTATGACAAGCAGTAGTGAGAGTTGTCCTGGGCAGATAGGCTCATCAGCAGGGAACTGGCTTAGCCAAGTGGGAATTGGAAGTACAGGGAGAGAAGACTGTGGAATGCCCGCTCCGTTAGGGTTCACTAGGCTTCCTGGGCTCCAGTCCCTTCTCACTGTTTGCCTACCACGCGGTCTCTGTCTGGTTTCCATGGACACCAAGAGCTGTCACAGGCACCGCAAAAGAAACCATGAGCAGAGAAAAATGCCAGGCCAAGTCTGCTTTTTTCAATTAGGCCTTTGTGAAAATTTAGGAAATATTTCTGTAAACTTTTTAACATTGAAGTGTGACATACTATAGAAGAACACACAGAGCATTAGTATGCAGCCCCATGCATTTTCATCAAGTGAATATGCCTGTGCAACCTCCACTCTACTCGAGAACATGACCTGCACCCAGAAACCCTCCTTAAACTCTCTTCCTTCACTGTTCCCAAAGACAACCAGAATCCTGACTCCAAACATCATCAATTAGGTTAATCTGTTTTGAACTTTGTATACTTTGAATCATACAATAATATTCTTTTTATTCTTTTATGATGTCTTTTCTTTTTCTTGTTTAAGTTGACATCTCACTCTGTAGCCCTGGCTGGAGTACAGTGGCACAATCATGGCTCACTGCAGTCTCAAACTCCTGGGCTCAGGTAATACTTCCACCTCAGCCTCCCAAGCAGCGGAGACTACAGATGCACATCACCATGCCTAGCTAATTTTTTAATTTTTTCTAGAGGTGAGGTCTTGCTATATTGCCTAGGCTGGCCTTGAGCTCCTGGTCAAGCAATCCTCCTGCCTCAGTCTCCCAAAGTTCCGGGATTACAGGAGTGAGCTACTGTGCTCAGCCTTGTATCTAGCTTCTTTAATTCAACATTACATCTATGAGATTCATAGCAGCAGTATAACATTGTACAGTAATGTTTTAGTATTCCATTGTAAGAATATACCACTATTTATCCCTTCCTTCACTGTCAGACAAACAAGTTGTTTCCAGTTTTGATGAATGGTATTGCTATAGATATTCTTGTACAAAGTGCATATATCTAATAAAGAATATATATCTAATAAAGAATATATACCTCTAACATATAAAGGTTTTTACAAATTAATGAGAAAAGTAAACAACTCAATAAAACATTAGACAACAAAATTGAACAAGTACTTCAAAGAAGAGGAAATGGCCTTTAAAATATGAAAAGGCACTCAACCTCATGCTAGTCATCAGAGAAATGCAAATTAAAACTACAGTTAGATACTACTACTACAAAGGAAGGCTAAAATTAAAAGACTGACAAAATTGAGGGAGAATGAGAATTTGGAACAGCTGGAACTCTCAATTACTGCTGGTAGGAGTGTAAATCAATAGCCACTTTGGAAAGTTGGCAATACCTACCAAAGCTGAACATATTACACACCCTATGGCAAAGCAATTCAACTCCTAGGTATATTCTCTACACAAATCTGAATACTGTATGAGTAATTTTGATGGGCTTTAACTGCAAAATACTAAAATTGCATCAAGCTGCTGATATGCACAATTAACCAGCAGCAGACTGATTAATCAAAATTGTTCAGTTACCCATTATGGTCGCCATCATTCCCAATTTTGAATGGTTATCCACAACTTTTGTCAATATCTCTACTATATCTCTACCCAAATTGTTAAAGAGTGCTTTGTAGGTTGGCCATGGTGGCTCATGCCTGTAGTCCCAGCTGAGACAGGAGGATTGCTTGAGCCTGGGAGTTCAAGACCAGCCTGGGCAACACACACACAGAAAGAAAGAAAGAAAGAAAGGAAGGAAGGAAGGAAGGAAGGAAGGAAGGAAGGAAGGAAGGAAGAAAGAAAGAAAGAGAGAAAATTAATCATGGCGCACACCTATAGTCCTACCTACTTGGGAAGCTGAGGTGGAAGGATCACCTGAGTTCAGAAAGTAGAGACTGCAGAGAGTTATGATTGTGCCAGCCTGGGTGACAGAGTGAAACTACAACTTAAAAAAAAAAATTAGCCAGGCATGGTGGTGTGTGCCTGTAGTTCTAGCTACTTAGGAGGCTGAGGCAGGAGGATCCCTTGAACCCAGGAGTCCAAGGCTACAGTGAGCTATGATTGTGCATTGGCACTCTAGTTTGGGCAACAGAATAACACCCTGTCTCAAAAATAAAGTTAAGAATAAAAGAGAGGACTGGGTATGGTGGCTTATGCCTGTAATTCCAGAACTTTGGGAGGCCAAAGTAAGAGGATTGCCAGAGCCCAAGGGTTCAAGACTAGCCTGGGAAAGTTGGCAAGACCTCACCTCTAACAATAAATCAAAAAAATCCGGATGTGGTGGTGCACACCTCTAGTTCCAGCTACTTGGGAGGCTGAGGCAGAAGGATCACTTGAGCCCAGTAGGTTGAGGATGTGGTAGCCATAAGTATGCCACTGTACTCCAGCCTGGGCAACAGAGGGAGACTCCAACTCAAATAATAATAATAATAAAGATAATAATAATAATAATAAAGAGAGAGAGAGAGGGTAAGAGGTAGGTAAAAAGTAGAGCCCAGTGACATAGCTCTAAAAAATTCCCTCCTTTACTTCTATTTCTTTTCATTGTCTTCCTTCCCTTTTCTTCCTTTCACCTTTCTTAAATTTTTTATCAGGCAATTGGGTGCCATTTACTGCAACTGCACATATAAGTGGAAATATTAATTTGTCCAAAATCTCTCCTCCCTGAAGAACCAGACCGGTATGGCTGGACCACCTTGAGATCTGGAGAAGAGCATTTAGGCAGAAGGAAACCATGTACTAAGGCCATGAGGCACAAATGAACTTGGCATTCACAGAACAGAAGGAAAATGGCATTTGAGTGCTTCTAGTTTCCATGAGGCACCCCCTCCCAAGGAATTTGCACCTTGCTCTGAGCTCAAATTCCTTGGTGGGGTCAATGGCAGTTTTCCACCTATCCATATTACTGAATATCACTTGTCCAACGTTCCTTATTGCTGCATTCCACTGCTTGCTGGCATCCTTGTTTCATTGCCTTGGCACTTCCAAGATGGCTCAGTCCCCATGGCTGGCAAGTTGGTGCTGTTTGTCATATGGGAGCTCAGCTGTGGTTGTGAGTGTGCGTGGGAAGCAAGTTTCTCTCTACATGGCTCCTTCCATGAACTGCTGAAACTTCTTCAGTTTGGTGGCTGGATTCCAAAAATGAGCATTCCAGCAAGGGCATGGTGGCTCATACCTGGAATCCCAGCACTTTGAGAGGCCAAGGCAGGAGAATCATTTGAGACCAGGAGTCTGAGACCAGCCTGGGCAACATATTTAGAAAGAAAAAATTATTTGGTAGTGGTGGCATGCTCCTAGCTACTCAGGGAGCTGAGCCAAGAGGATCACTTGAGGCCAGGAGTTCAAAGTTGCAGTGAGCTATGATTGTGCCACTGCACTCCAGCCTGGGTGACAGAGCAAGACCCTGTTTCTAAAAAATAAACAATAAGAAAGTGATTTTAAGACAACCAAAAATGAGCACTCCAAAAGAAATAGAAGGAAATTACATTGTCTTTTATACCCTAGTTTTGGAGATGGTATAACATCATTTACACTAGAGTCACAAGGCAACCCAGATTCAAGGGCAAGGATCATAGACCCTCCAGTTATGGACAGGAGTACTAATCCAATTAGAATATCACATGGGAACCTTGAAGATATTATGTTAAGAGAAATAAGCAAGCCATCAAAGGACAAATACTGTATGATCCCACTGATATGAGATGCCTAGAGGAGTCAAATTCATGGAGACAGAAGTAGATGCTCATTGCTAGTGGCAGTGGGGAGGGGAGAAAGGGGAGTCAGTGCTTAATGGGTATGAAATTTCAGTCTGGGAAGATAAAAAAGTTCTGGAGATAGATGGCAGTGACGGTTGTACAACAATGTGAGTGTGCTTGAGGACACCGAAATGTACATTTAAAAATGGTCAAAATGGTAAATTGTCTGTTATGTGTATTTTACCACTATAAAGTTAAAGGTCATATGGGAGGGGAGATGTCATCACAGCCATTTTTGGGAAATAACAAATGACCACATGATCTTTGTGATGGTTGAGAATATCAATGTCTACGTGGCACCATAATACCCATGTCCTTGGATACAATGTAGTGCATCCTTGGAACTAAATCCTACACACTAACAAATAAGGAGAGCTCACCGGAGTCTGCATTCTCAGGTTCTCATATTACTCAAGACAGAAACTCATTCCCATGACAGTTGCTTCGCCAAGATTTTTACTCCCCTCTACCATCTGCCTGATTTTCATTATATTTTCAGAATCCCCAGAAGTTTTTTGTTTTTGTATTTTTCCTAGAGTTTATAGTTATCAGTGGGAGAGTTGGTTTACACTGCCATAATGGAAGCAGAACTCCTTAAAAAAATTGCATTTGTGGGGTAACCCTTTCAGGTCCCCTCCCACTGTAGGAGCTTTTCTGTCCTCTCAATAAATCCTGCTTTCAAAAAAAAAAAAAAATTGCACTTGTAGTTCAAAAGTTTCCCACAAAAATTTGGTCACTGACAGAAATTATTGCTAACGTTTTGGTGTGTATATTAGTTTTCTTTTGATGTATAGCAAATTACCAAAGATTTACCAGCTTCCAACAACAGACATGAAACACCTGGCAGTGATGTAGGTCAGAAGTCTAGGCACTGAAGAGTTGGGTTTTCTCGGTCAGAAATCTGCAATCAAGGTATCAGACAGTGGGGTTCTCATCTGGAGCTCAGGAGCCCCTTTCCTGAACCCACTCAGGTTTTTGGTGAAATTCAGTTAGTTGTGATTATAGGCCTGAGGTGCCCATTTTCTTGCTAGCTTATCTGCTTAGGTCAGGCCCATGGAAGATAATCTATTTTAAAAACAACTGAAAAAATAAAAATTTTTAAAAAACTGATTTAGGACTTTAATTACATCTGCAGAATCCCCTTGTAGCAGCACCTAAATTTGTGTTTAATTAACTAACTGGGAGAAGGTGTGTGTGTGTGTGTGTGTATGTGTGTGTGTGTGTCTGTGTGTGTACACCAGGGGCCAGGAATCTTGAAGGCCATCTTAGAATACTACAGTGTACCAGTGGTATTGTTGTTATGTTAGTATTTAAGATCTTCACCTTTCAAAGATATACAGTAAGATGTGTATATTATAGATGTTTGCCTCCAACTAATCTGGGGTGGGGATGGGGTGTAGGTAAAACAAGATTGGCCAGATGTTGATGTTGCTGAAGACATGGAGTGCTCATTACCTTATTCTCTCTGCTTTTGCTAATATATGAAGTTTGTCACATAAATTATTCCAGAGCATAGAAAGCAAAAAAAATTAAAAAAAATTTTTTTAAAAACGCTAGTCATGGTGGCTCATATCTGTAATCCCAGCACTTTGGGAGGTCAAGGCAAGAGGATTGCTTGGGCCCAGGAGTTCAAGACCAGCCTGGGCAACATAGTGAGACTGCGTTTCCAAAAAAATATAAATAAATAAAAATGAAAAGAAATAAAATAAAAATAATTTTTAAAGAAGGAAATACAAAAAAACTCTAACATTATACATTTTTTAATGAAGCAAGTATAGCATTAATATCTAAACCAGGCAAAGGTAGAATAAAATTATTTAATTTAGTATTATATTACTTGAGAATATTAACTTAATTCAGATATTGCTTAAGAATGTTAATGTTACAGAATTTTGCAATATGCAACAAAAGTAAGTATACATTTACCTTTGACCCAATATCTCATTTTTAAAGAAATTTACCTAGAAGACACAACCACAATAATATGAAAACACATAAATGCCCATAAATATATTGATTAAAAAAACATGTTATATCCACACAATGAGATACTGTGCTGTGTAGCTGTAAAAAATAAATATGATCTTTTTTTACCTATTAGTGAACATACGTGGTGCTTTCCAGGATATATTGTTTAGCACAAAAGCAAACTTCAAAAGCACATGCACACGCGCACACGCACACACATACTGCTAACTTTTTGTGTAAGAAGGAGAAATAAGAAAATATACACGTAACTGCTTACTTTTTTATTTTAAAAAATGCAGGAAGAAATAAACTAGAGTCTAATGTGATGGGCTGCCCATAGGAGGTAGGCAGGAAGAAGTAAAAGGGATTGGGATGCTGGAATGAAATTGACACTTTTCATAATTATGACTCCCCCTTCTTCAACCGTGAGAGACCTGGTTCCCATTATCCTCAATATATTTACTCATTTGCTTAATCCTACACTACATACGAAGTAGTTTCAGAGTTGCTAATCCATACCATTCCCAAAACACAAAGACCCTTTTAACTAGTGCATCATTATAATTTTGAAATTGTTAATGATTTATGTAGTCAAAAAATTAATAAAGTCAACAGTCAAGAGGTGGGAAAAAAACTAAAAGTACAAACAGAAACAAATAAAATTAATTATACTTCAAATAAAAGCCATAACCACACTGAAGGGGGGAAGAAAGGACTAATCTAACATTTGAACACAATATTTATACTATATCCAACTATATGATAAACTAACTGTACTTGTCTGTTTTGGACAAAAAGAACGACAAATACCGGCCATTAGTTCAAAAGAGTTTTTGTTTTTTTGGAGGCGTATGAATTAGCAATTCTGAAACTTCTTCATATGTAGTGTAGGACTGAGCAAATGAGTAAGTATATTGAGGATAGTGGGAGACAGGTCTCTCACTGTTGAACAAGGGAGTCATAATTATGGAAAGGAGAAAAATAGAATGAATCCTGTTATGCTAAAATGCATTGGAGTTGATGCATTTTATGCTTGACTTCTCCATTAAAAGGATCCAGGGAAGCAGGGCTTATTGCTGTGCCAGAAAGCAAGAAAGTACTTTAAAAAAATGGTGGAAGCATATCAAAATGACATAGAAGCCAACTTGAATACCAAGTAATAAGTACAGGTGGAATGATGGAGTCAGAAAATCACCATTTTGCATCCATAATTATCACTGGACTCTAAAAAATTGTGGCTGAATGTTCAGTGAAAAAAGATATCTATATAATCTCCAAGTACTCCATTATAAATTACTTATTACAAGGGAATAAGTCACTTTACTGTAGATTAACCTCACGAACCCCACCTTAACCTACAAGCTAAGGTTAACATCATTAATAAACAGAACAAATTGACATCACAACTTTCTGATATGATGCCCTGAAAAGGACATAACATCTTTTTTGCAGTATTCCAGTCAGTCATAACCAAGTCTAATTATGAGACTACACTAGACAAACACAAATAGAGGGATAGTCTAAAAATAATCATTCTGAAAAACAAAGAAAAGCCAAGAAACCATTCCACATTAAAGAAGATTAAATATATATGACAACTAAATGATCCTAGGTTAGACCCTACACCAGTTGACTGAGTCAAATATCACTATAAAGAACATTATTAGGGCCAGCGCAGTGGCTCATGCCTGTAATCTCAGCACTTTCGGAGGCTGAGGTGGGTGAACTGCCTGAGCCCAAGAGTTCAAAACCAGCTTGGACAACATAGCAAAACCTTGTCTCTACAAAAAATAAATAAAAATTTAAAAACTGGGCATGGTGGTACGTGCCTGTAGTCCCAGTTACTTGGGATGCTGAGGTGGAAGGACTGCCTGAGCCAGGAGGTCGAGGCTGCCATGATTATAATTGCCGTGATCATGCCACTGTGCTCCAGCATGGGCAACAGAGTGAGACATCAACTCAGGAAAAAAAAAAAGAACATCATTAGGACAAATGGTGAAATTTGAGTATGAACTTAAGAACTATGGGTTAGATCAAAGTTCCCCAAATTTCTTTGTTCATAGTACCTTTAGTGTCTCAATAATTATTTTCACTGTGCCCCTTGGCCAAAAGAAATATCTAGGTTCAAACAACTTATTACGCTCTAACAATTTGTGGTCATTTGAAAAAACAATGCATGTAAACTGAAAGCAAAATCATATTCATTCTTAAATAACTGCAATTACTTACTAATAGGTTGCGTGTACCTGTTGGGCATACACATCTCAAACCCTGGAATCAGATTTTTCTCTTTTCCTGTTCCGCACTGACTTTTGCACTGTATTCTTATCACAATCACCTGGAAAACCCAGTCCTCAAGATAAGACATATCCAAGGAATATGGCGCCATCTGTTGTTGAAACTGTAAACAACCTCAAGCTGGTAGTTTTGTAGACTTGTTTGGACTTCATTTTGTTTGTTTTGAAAATTTAGAATGCAAAATATCCCACAGATATCCCCATGTGAATTCACTGTGGGGAGGTGGGGCAACTCAGAGCACAGTTTGAAAACCACAGAATTGTATGATAGTACTGGATAAATGTTTCATTTCCTGATTTTGATAAATATACTGTTGCTATATCAAAGAAAGTCCTTATTCTTAGGAAACACACATTGAAGTATTTATGGATAAAGAAATGTCTGCAAGTTAACCTCAAATTATTCAGAAAAACGTGTGTGTGTATGTACATGCAGAGAGTGAGCACAACTGATATAGTAAATGGGGCCAAAGTGTTAACAATTGATGAATCTGAATAAAGGGTATACTAGATTTTTTAATGCTGTTCTTGCAACTTTTCTGTGTGAAATTATTTCAAGATAAAATTTTGAAAGTTATATTTTGCGGTATATATACATATGTATAAAGGAAACAAAAAGATGCTATCCATATTGAAATCTCAAAAACAACATTAGGAATGGATGGTAATATATTTTAATCTCTGGTATGTTTCACTGCTTAGTCTTAACAGTATTATACCCATAGCTAATCGTCTTCAGAAGCTGAGGATTGACATTCTGCAATTATTCTTCCACAAAACCAGTTCTATTACAGGGTCAAAGGTAAACTATTGAAGAGATTAAATGTTTAGTGATTTGATTTACTACATCATACTGAGAAGTCAGCATCCCGATTTGTGAAGAATCACAGTATCAACCCAATGCTTTTCAGCTTTAAACTATCAAAATTCTAACTAGGACCTAATATTTCTAAAGAATTTTAGATACTCCATTGAATGATAGTATTTGTTGATTATAAAAACAATCCAGAATAAGTTTTCTTTTAAAAAAAAGCATTTGTTTAAAAATTAAATTTCAAAATTAAAATGTTTGAAAGTCTGACTTAAAATAACTACTATGAAATGTTGAGCCTTTTATCCATTGTCTCTCTGTAAATGTATTTCTTTTAAGATATTTACAGCTATGTGAGAACCCAAGAAATGCTACCTTTCTTTTTGTAATTAGTGGGTAATGGGCAGTCATTCTTTTTTCAGGGCACTAAATTATCACTGTCAAGGTCTCCTCATCTTCTGTAACTGAAGATGCTGACTCAAACTACTGTTCCTGTCAATGACTTTAATGCAAACAGCTGTTTTTCTAGAAAAGCGGTCATCTTAGGACTCATCCTTAGGTCGTGCGATGGCAGGAGGAAAGGCGGGCGCGGCTACGGTCACACGCCGGGACAGGTGGCGACAGCGCCACCAACACGACGGTGCCCGAGCCTTCGTCCCACAGGTGAGTCGACGAATCCAAGTCCACCCGAGCCCCGTCATCCAGGAGCGAGACGGAACCCACGCCCTCGCTTGACTCCAGAGGGACAGCTCCATTTTCATGATGGGAGCGAGCCTCTGGGCGCCTCCCGTCTTGCCTGAGGCCCTCCTCCAGGACCGGGGCTCCGACTCCCCACTTTCCCGCTCTAGACTTCCCTGGGGGAGCTCGAGCACCGGGAACAGACTACTGGAGGGCGGGGGCGGCCGACGGGCCCCGGGGCCGAAGAAGAGTCCGGGAAAAAACCCCGAAGTGGACCGCAGTGTGGCTGGGCGTGGAAGTAACGCGTCATTCCAGATGCTACCAGGCCTGCCCAGCGAGCGCACACACTTCTCCCACTCGGCTGCGGACGCGACAAGCGCCTCCTGTCCTGGGCCCCCGAAAGCTGGGCCGCGCTCGCCACGCAGCGTAAACCCGGCGGCTCCAGAGACCGGGCACCGGAGCGTCGTCTCCAGGGCCCGGCGATGACGTCAGCCGTCCGCTCTAGCATCGCGAGACTCCCGCCTCCCTCCCGCGGCTCCCCGCGCTGCCATCAGCCCGCGCCTGCTGCCAAGCAGCGGCGGGGATGGCGAGCCGCGGAGCCCAGGCGGTGACGAGAGCAGCGGTTCCGCCATTGGACGAGAAGGCCTGAGGGACGGGCCGGGGGTGCACAAGGAGAGACCGAGGCAGGTGGCCCCGAGAGAGGCGAGGGCAATGGAGGCCAACATGCCGAAGCGGAAGGAGCCTGGCAAATCCCTCCGCATCAAAGTCATCTCCATGGGCAACGCCGAAGTGGGGAAAGTGAGTACCGCGCGCCGGAGAGGCGGGACCTCAAGCGGCGGGGCCACGTGCCCATTGGCTGGGAGGGCGGTCACTCAACAGCCTGGAGCCCGGCCTCCTCTCCGCCCCCCTGCAGGCCCCGGTCACCTCCGAGGGGTGCAGCTCCGCCAAGAAAGCGATATGACCTTTTTGACCTCTGGGTGGCCCCTTTCTCCACCGACGTCATTCACTAGAAGGTGCCCAGGCTGTCCTGTAACCCCTGAATGTGCCCCCAAATGAGTAAGGAGGCCTAGGTCCTAATGCCGGGTCTTCTGCAGATACCACATCTGGTTCCAGATGGCTCGCCCAGGACCTGGCAGTGGAGGATAAAAGTTGAGCTACCGCCAGCAATGCCCAGGGTGTGTGTGAAAATTTGGGATTAATGAAATGGTGCTTGGCAGCTCGGCATCTACATTCCCATCACGAGAGAGCATAGTTGAAGCTGATATGTTTCACAGGGGAGGTGCGATGGATGGCAAGGGGCCTGCGTTGTTGTTTTGTGTTTTATTTCTGGTAGTGTCCCCACGTCCGTTCTGTCAAAGAAGCCTTGCTCCACCACCTTTCAATCTCTGCCCCCTCTACTGGGTATCAGCTGTAAACTCTCTGTCAGTATGGGAGCAGGGAGGGCCAGAAGTGACCGCAGGCCTTTTCTCGAATGAATTCTAAGACTGCCTCCTTTTCACCCAAGTTCTCTCTCCTTCTGGATAAATGGAAGCTGTTGGTTAAGAATCTCTCAAGGTCATTAAATCGGAGACAGGGATGAGATTGGAACCTGAGTCTTCACACTGCCACTGCAATGCTCTTTCCATCATTGTAGGTTGTCAAAATCAACTTGGAAAGAGATGTTAATGGGAGTGTTTGGGGCGGTGCCCTGTACACAGGAGTTGCTCAGCAAATGTTTGTTAGTGTTTTAAAATTTCTGTTTAGCATGATCCTGTACTACTTATGGATCTCTGTGTATGTAAGTATTAGCATAGCAGTCACTGAAAGTCGGCTATGTGCCAGGTGTTGACAAGAAATAGCCTCTAGGTTATATGCTAACCTGGCTTAGTGAGAATGTACATTTTTGTAATTTTACTCTACCCAATAGTGAAACATTAGAAGCTGCTCAATATACCCAGTGTCACATTTATTTAACATTATTCTAGATTGATTAGCCAATGCAATTAGACAGGAGAAAGAAATAAAATATTAGACAAGAGAAGGCAAAATTATCATTATTTGCTAGTAATGCAATTGTTTACCTAAACAATTGAAACATAAAGAGAATTACCTGGAAAACTATTAGAAACAATAAGAAAATTCAATTATGTAAAATCACACATAATTGTATAGCTTTATGTCCAAATTATATTCAGTTAGAATATATCATTGAAAAACAATTTTTAAGTTATAATAACAACCACAATAAAATGCCTAAGTTTAAACTTAAGTTGAAATAGGTAGAAGCTATATGAAGAAAAATTTCAAACTCTATGAAGGGACATAAAATTATTCAGGCAAATGGACAGATATATTTTTCCCTTAGATAGGATAACTCAGTACTGTAGAGATGTCAGTTATTTAAAATAATCTACAAATGTAATTCTCTTCCAGTTAAAACACCAATAGGATTTTTTCCAGAACATAATAAAAAGTTACTGAAGTCCTTATGAAAAATTAATATGAGAATAACCAAAAAAATATAGTGGTGGGGGAAGGAAATGAAAAAAAGACTAACTCTTCCACATATTTAAAGTTGTCTTTAGCCAGGCTCGGTGGCTCAGCCTGTAATCCCTCGCTTGGGGAGGCTGAGGTGAGTGGATTGCCTGAGCCCGCGGGTTCGAGACCCGCCTGGGCAGGCGAGACCTCATCTCTACAATAAATCAAAAAATGAGCTAGGCGTGGTAGCGCGCGCCTGTAGTTCCAGCTACTTGGAAGGCTGAGGCGGAAGGATTGCCGGAGCCCAGCAGGTCGAGGCTGCGGTGGCCGGGAGCGGCCACTGCACTCCAGTCTGGGCGACAGAGTGAGACTCCAACTCAATAAATAAATAAATAAATAAATAAATAAATAAATAGAACTATGCATTTACAGCCAACTCCTCTTTGACAAAGGTGCCAAGAACATACAATGGGGAAAGGACAGACCCTTCAATAAATGATGCTGGGAACACTAGATAACTATGTACAGAAGAATAAAACTAGATCCCATTTCTCACCATATACAAAAATCAAATCAAAATAGATTAAAGCCTTAGTCATAAAACCTGAAACTATAAAACTACTAGAAGAAAACACTGGGGAAATGCTCCAGGGGCATGGTCTAGGCAAAGATTTTTTGTGTGTGTAAGACCTCAAAAGCACAGGCAACCAAAGCAAAAATTGACAAATGGGATTACAACAAGCTCTAAAAGCTCTGCACAGCAAACAACAAAGTGAAGAGACAACCAATAGAATAGGGAAAAATATTTGTAAACTATTAGTAACCAAAATACACAAGCAGCTCAAACAACTTAATAGAAAAAAGATTTTTTAAAAAACACCATCACAAATAATTCAACTTAAAAATGGGCAAAAGTTCTGACTATACATTTCTCAAAAGAAGACATACAAAAGGCCAACAGGTATATTTAAAAACTCTCAACCATTTTAGAAATGTAAATAAATGGGCTCGATGGCTCAGCCTGTAATCTCAGCACTTTGGGAGGCTGAGGTGAATGGATTGCCTGAGCCCGCAGGTTCAAGACCTGCCTGGGCAACTTGGTGAGACCTCATCTCTACAATAAATCAAAAATTAGCCGGGCATGGTAGCGCGTGCCTGTAGTTCCAGCTACATGGAAGACTGAGGTGGAAGGATCACTGGGTGACAGAGTGAGACTCCAACTCAAATAAATAAATAAATAAATAAATAAATAAATAAATAAAAGAAATGTAAATAAAAACCACAGTGAGACATCATCTCACTCCAGTTAAGGTGGCTTTTATCCAAAAGACAGGCAATACTGGATGAATGCTGGTGAGGATGTAGAGGATGGGGAATCCTCACACACTGTTAGTGAAAATATAAATTAGTACATCCACTATGAAGAAAAACACAGAGAGTTCTTTAAAAAAAACTAAAAAAACAATAAAACTAAAAAACAATAGAACTACCATATGATCCAGTAATTCAACTACTGGATATATATCCAAAAGAAGGAAAATAAACACATCAAAGAGTATCTGCACTCCCATGTTTATTGAAGTACTAGTCACAATAGCCAAAATATGGAATTAAGCTAAGTATCCATTCAACAGGTTAATATATATATGTATATATGCGTTTGTGTGTGTATGTATAATAAAATGTTATTCAGCCATAAAAAAGAATAAAATCTTGTCATTTTCAGCAACATGAATGGAACTGGTGGTCATTATGTTAAGTGAAATAAGGCAAGCCCAGAAAGACAAATATCAGGTTCTCATATGTGGGAGCTAAAAAGGTGGATCTCATGTTGACAGAGAGTAGATTGGTGGTTACCAGAAACTAGGAAAGGTGGAGGAGAGAGGATAAAGAAAAGTTGCTTAATGGATACAAACATACAATTTGATAGAAGAAATTGGACCAAGTGTTAGGTAGATCAGCTGGGTGAGTATAGTTCACAATAATCTATTATACATTTCTGAATAGATAAAGAAAAATTCCAATATCTCTAGCATAAAGTAAGGACAAATATTCAAGGTGGTAGATATCCTACTTAGGAAATCCATTAATTTGACCTTTAAAAATTATATGAATGTGTTAAATTATTACATATATCCCAAAATTATAGCTATTATCAATAAAAATTGTTTTTAAAAAGATATGATGAAAATCTATAATTTCCAAATTATATATAAACATGTAATACATAAATAAAATATAATCACATTTTAGAGATTTTTAATATAGGTATTATATATTGTAATATTTACATATAGATTATATATGATTCTAAATTTTATATATATTATACACCCACATACACAAACATCCACAGTTGTACCTCATTATCGGCAGGGAATTGGCTCCAGGAACCCTTTCATCAGAAGATGCTCATGTCCCTTATATAAAATGGTATAGGTACTCTTTGTGTTGTTACCTGTTCCCCACCTTCCTCCCTCCCCCCGCTAGCAGTGCCCTATGACTACTGACCCCAACCTTGTTGCTAATGTGACAAGTGTTCAGGGTCCACTGAAGAGTGAGAACATGTGACATTCAGTTCTTTGTTTCTGTGATAGTTCACTTAGTATGATGGTCCCCAACTCCATCCAAGTTGCTGTGAATTCCATGATTTTATTCTTCTTTATGGCTGTGTGATACTCCATTGTGTTTTTATACACATTTTCTTTTTGAGTTGGAGTCTCACTCTTGTTGCCCAGGCTGGAGTGCAGTGGCACACCCACGGCCACTGCAGCCTCGACCTGCTGGGCTTAGGCGATCCTTCCGCCTCAGCTTTCCAAGTAGCTGGAACTACAGGTGTGCGCTACCACACCTGGCTAATTTTTTATTTATTGTAGAGATGAGGTCTCGCCCAGTTGCCCGGGCTGGTCTTGAACCCATGGGCTCAGGCAATCCACTTGCCTTGGTCTCCCAAAGTGCTGAGATTACAGGGTGAGCCACCGAGCCCAGCCACCACATTTTCTTTAACCAGTCCACTTTTGATGGGCAGCAGGGTTGGCTCCATGTTTTTGCTATTGTGAATAGTGTAGCAATAAACATACATGCACAGGTGTCTTTTTGTAGAGTAATTTATGAACCTTTGGGTATGTTCCCAGGAGAAGGACTGCTGAATCATATGGAAGATCAATTTTTAGTTATTTTAGGAATAGCCACACTGTTTTCTATAGAAGTTGAACTAGCTTGCATTCCCACTAATGGTGTAGAAGCATTCCTTGTTCTCTGCAGTCCACCAGTATCTGCAGTTTTTTACGTATTAATGATAGACATTCTTACCAGAGGTAGGTGGTATCTCATTGTAGTTTTGATTTGTATTTCTCTGATGATTAGTAAGGCTGAGCATTTTTTCATTTGTCTGTTGGCTGCTTCTATGTCAATCTTTTGAGAAGTGTCTATTCATGTCGTTTGCCCACTTGTTAATGGGGTTGTTTTTTTCGTTTCACTTTGAGTTCCTTGTAGATCCTGGATGTCAGGCCTTAGTCAGATGTATAACTTGCAAATATTTTTTCCCATCCTGTGAGTTGTCTCTTTACTCTCTTGATGGTTTCTTTTGTTGTGCAAAACTTATCAGTTTAATGAGGTCCCACTTGTCTATCTTATCTTTCATGGCATTCACTTTTGGGGACTTGGTCAACAATTCGTTGCTTACTCTGATTTGCATAAGGGAATTTCCTACATTTTCCTCTACGATTCTTATAGTTTGAGGCTTTACATTTAGGTCTTTGATTCATTTTGAGTTGGTTTTTGTATATGGTGATAGGTAGGGGTCCTATTTCATCTTCTTCATGTGGTTAACCAGTTTTCCCACCACCATTTGCTAAATATGGTCTCCTTTTCCCCAATGATTGTTATCGGTGGCTTTATTGAAGAAGAGTTGATTGAGAGACTGTGTTTTTAATTCCAGAATCTCTGTCCTGTTCCATTGGTCTATGTGCCTATTCCTGTACCAATACCATGAAGTCTTGGTTAATAAAGTTTAAAGTCTGGAAGTGTGATACCTCCTGCTTTGTTCCCTTTGCTGAGGACCCCCTCAAAACACATATTTATTTTTTTTAATGTGTATATATTTTACAGGTTTAAGCTTCAGTTGCCTTCAAAGTATGCTCTATTTGATGCAATATACCTGACAAGACACTTTTTCCACCAATACACCTATCAAGATGCTTTTTCCACTGCTCAAAACAGTTTTTGAACTTGTCAGTTTTGATGCCTTTTAATGCTTCTGCCATTTTGTACTTCACCTCTTCCACATTATCAACATGTTTCCCTTTGAAGACTTTTTTCATCCAGGGAAACAAAAAAAGTCACTCAAGATGAGATCAGGTGAATAGGAAGGGTGGGTCATGGAAGTCATGCCATTTTTGGTCAAAAACTGCTGACCTGTGGGCAAGTGCATCGCATGATAGAAGAACCAGTCATCTGTTTACCACAACTCAGGGCATTTCTTCTGCCAATCAAGACACAATCTTCTCAAAACTTCCAGATAAAAACTTTGGTTGACCATTTGTTACAAAGGAAAAAAATCTGAGTCTACTACAATGGACCCATTCTCCAAAAGATAACTCTGGGTATTTTGGGGTTCCTCCTTATATAGGTACTTTAAAAAGCAGAAGTTCTATCCTTCTCTACCTTTCTTCCCCCCTTCTCTACCTGTGACTATATAGGTAAATTCAATTCCAAGAGGGAAGTAAGAGACAACCTTGGGAGTCATTTGCTGCTACTAAAATTTGGAACCCTATTTAGCACGTAAATTTCAGTTTATTTGAAGCAGAAGGGAAGGGTAGTGAGTGATAAGCACCCCTTAACCTCTGATAATAACATAAATGACCTCTGACCTTGGGCCACCCATACTCCTACATTCAAAGTTATTTTTACCTAATTCTGTGTGCCTGATTACTGTTCCAAATGTATGACCAGTGCACTTACTTAAAAGGATTGCGAAGCCTCCAGTGCATTACCAATGTGGGTTAATGGATCTTGGGAAATGAAAGAAAAGGATCCCAATACAAAGAAAAAGCTTGAGGTAGAGCATATCTGATAATGAACCAAAACTCAAGACTTATACATGATATTTAGAGTAATACTCCAGGTCTCAGAAAAATTAAGTTATAATCCTTCACTGACACACCGATCCTCCATGCCTCGGGTTCTACATCTTTGTTTATATATATATATATATTTTACTTTTTGAGTTGGAGTCTCACTCCGTCACCCAGGCTGGAATGCAGTGGCATGCTCACGGCTACCCCAGTGCCGACCTGCTGGGTTCCAGCAATCCTTTTGCCTCAGGCTTCCAAGTAGCCAGAACTACAGGCACGTGCTATCACACCTGGCTAATTTTTGATTTATTGTAGAGAAGAGGTCTTGCCAAGTTCCCCGGGCTGGTTTCAAACCCATGGGCTCAGGCAATCCACTCATCTCAGCTTCCTAAAGTGCTGAGAAAACAGTGAGAAATAGGTAAAGTTTGGTCATTAGTAAGTATTATAAGCCAGATAAGTGTGAATTTGTCCTAGCATCAACGGGAAACCACCAAAGAGTTTTAAGTAGAAGGGTAATGTGATTGTATCTGCATTCAAGAAACATCAACGAGGCCACAATGTGGAGAACAGATTGTAGGAAAGAAAAACTAGAAATAAATTAGAAAACTCTTACAGTAATCTAGGCACTGAAATGATGGTAGCCTAGAGTAAGATGGAAATAACGAGAACAAGGAATAAATATTCTGTTCTAGAAATTTAGAAAGTATATTGTAAAATCTATTGTCCCATTTTCAGTGAGTTCCGTGCCACTTTTTCTCATCCTGAGAGAAAATTTTCCCTTAAGATTTCACCCACATTTCTCCCTTCTGAGAAACACACGGCTGACCAGGAGAAAACTGACTCTTGAATCTTAATCACAATATTGTAACCACAAAGTTATGGACTACCTGTCTTCAGTCCAAGTTTCCACGATCTCAGAGAAGCTAGGTCAGCAACTTTAACTAAATAACTAGAAAAATTAAGCATACATATTAGAAGTCAGGAGCCACTGCCCTATTTGAAAGTAGTATCTCTATACTATAGAGAAAAGCTCATTTTGTTCTTCAATAAATTCCAATTATGTTAGTTCTTTTTCATGAAGTGTCATGACTCATCTTGAAAAACTAAGAAATGACAATTCATGAAAAAATATCAGAACTAATAAATGAATTCAGCATGGTTGCAGGACAAAAGATCATTATACAAAAGATGTAGCTGGACCCCCAGTTTGAGCCCATTTCCCCTACTTTGATTAGCCAGGATACCATACTCCCATTGCCTAAGCATGAGACTAGAGGTTTATTTTCTGGATATAGTAAACCAGGAAGACTCTGAATTACAAGACAAAAGGTGCAACTAAAGGCAAAAAGGAACAAGTGAAAGTCTACATATTGGTCAGTGAACCTCCTACCCCACCTTTCCATGCTTAGCTACCAGAATAGTGGCAGGAGGACTATACCGTTCAGTTAGGAGATTAGAAACTGACATAAAAGAAAGGATCTAAAGATACTGACATTCATTCCTAACAAAGCATCTCTACCAGGTCACCACACAGTAAAGCTCAATAGTCAACAAGCCCCATCCACACACAGAAAGCTTCCAATCAGGTTTTATGTGCCCCAATATTAAACATGAACAATCTAACAGAATAAAAGAGTTTTGAAAACACTTCAAACAAGTTGCCATTAGTATCATCAAAGAGTAAGATAGTGCTTCTTGAAAGAACAAAATATTATTTTTGTTTAAAAAAGGAGAGCATCTAAAGCAATACTGTCTGATAGAACCTTCTGTGGTGATGGAAATGTTCTATATCAGTGCTGTCCAAAATGGTAGCCCCTTTCATGGTCATAGAGCCAGAAATGAGGCTAATACAACTAAGGAATGGATTTTTAATTGCATTCAATTTTAAATTAAATAGCCACATTGATGAGTGGACACCACAATGGACAGCACAGATTGGGAAAATCAACTTTGGGATATTAAAGAGGTAATAGCCAAAATGAAAATCTTAATAGGTATTAGTAGAAGGTAGAGTTGGCCAGGCACTGTTCTAAGTGTTTTATACTTATAACTCATTCAAAACACCAAGTAAGAAAAATAGAAAAGGAAAGATTAAAAAATTTGAGGATCAGTCCACGAGGTCCAACATCAAAAGGAGTACTAGAAAAAAGACCAGAGGAAAATAAAGTATGAAAGAAATAATCTAATATAATTCTCCAATGAAGCATGATCTTCCAACAGAAAAGACACAGTGAATACAGCACAATGAACCCAGCACTTTTTTTGTGTGTGGAATTTTAGAATACAAAGGACAAAGAAAACATTCTAAAAACTTCCAGCGAGAAATAACACACATATATAAAGAATCACAAATCAGAACAGCATTGGACTTAACAGCAACATTTGGGGCTAGAAGGCAACAAGGAAATAGCTTCAAAATTCTAGGAAAAAAATTATTTCCAAACCACATTGTTATATGCAGGTAAGCAATTAAGTAAGTGTAAGGGTAGAACAGAGGCACTTTCAGTCATGCAAACTGTCAAAGAAAAAACTTCCCTGTACCGTTTCTCAAGGAGTTACTGAAGTACTCTAGCAAAACAAGGGAATAAACCATCAAAGAGGAAGACACAGAGTTCACGAAACAGAGCATCCAAACCAGGAAAAGGTAATGATGCCCAGAATAATGGTAAGGAGAGATTCTAAGGAAATGGTTGTGCCACAGGTATAGAGAGCCAGCAGTCTTGATTAGAGCAGAACAGGAATATCAAGGCAGATGTTTCAAAAAAATGGAACAGGGAGACTATTTGATGCATCTGAGCTTACTGAGAGATTTACACTCATGGCAGAGCTTGCAATGAATGAATGATTAGTATACACAGAACTAATTAAATAAAAATAAGAAAACAGCTCCCCAAAAAGCAAAAGTTGTACAAGAAAACAAATGGATTCACAATGTATATAGTACACAGCTCAACTGTGAATAGGGCTTATATAGTCATAATAATGTAAACACTAAATGTTGATCTAGCCTCCCCAGAATGCTAAAACTAAACTGAGAGGTTTGGAGAGGAATTATGGGTTTGTAGAGGAGATAAATGGGAGGAATCAAAAAGTAAAGGAAAACAGTCAAAAGAATTTAGAGTAGCTACCTCTTGAGAATGCAAAGAATTTTTTCTGTAATAAACTTTGAAAATTAGACTTTTATACCCGCACACATATGTTTATCGCAGCATTTTTCACAATAGCGAGAACCTGGAAGCAACCATGCTGTCCATCAAAAGAGGACTGGATTAAAAAACATGTGGTACATATACACGATGGAATACTACACAGCCATAAAAAAGAACAAAATCATGGATTTCTCAGCAACTTGATAGAACTAGAATCTATAATACTGAGCGACCTCTCACAGAAACAAAGATCAGAGTATCACATGTTCTCACTCATATAGTGAAACTTGAACATACAACATAATACTAAAAGAAAATGACTGACAGTGGTGGGAAATTATGGGGAGGGGAGGGGAAGGGAGACAGTATTAATGGTACTCAATATCTGTCTGGGGACGGGGAGACACCTCTTATCATCAAGGGTGTCTGAACGAAGCATATTTGTATACCTAATCCTTAACTGTACCCCACAATATCATAATAAAAAATATTGATTATAAAAAAAATACTGTGTATCACATAAATAAAGTACATGTTTCACTTCAAAGGTAATTGTGCTTTATTATTATGTTGACAATTGACATTTTTAACAAAATAATCATCTATAAAAAGTAAGCTCTCTTAGAACAATTTGGACATAATTAAAATTGACTCAGTTTGATCTAAGATTTTTAGCAACATGGCCTTAAAATGAAACAAGTTACATTTATTTAAATTATTTTGCAAATCTAGTGCTTGAAGAAATTATATTCTACAATACAACCAAAATCCTGCAGTCATTTTATTTAACCTGCTTTTAGAGAGAGTCAGTTTTTGCAATTTTTTTTTCTAACATGGAAAGGTTTGCGTATTGAAGAACAGAAAGTTAAAGTCAGAATGGATAGAATGAAAATGGCTTTGAATGTAGAACAAACTAAAGTAATATACATAATTATTAGATAGCAATCATTAAACTAAAAGAATCAAATTAGTATTTGCTAAGGTTTCTTTTTTGACTTCCTGTGAATTATTATCAACAAGTAACGTTACTTGCCTAAAGCAGAAAATATCTTTCTAAATACAGCTCTGAATGCTCGTTTAACTTGCTGATTCCTCAGAGTGTAAATGAATGGGTTCAGCAAAGGGGCAACTGACGTATTGAGCACAGCTACTCCTTTGCTTAAAGTCACTCTTTCATTCACTGATGGCTTTATGTAGATAAATATACAACTACCATAAGTAATGGAGACAACAATCATGTGAGAAGAACAGGTGGAAAAAGCTTTTTTCTTTTGTTGAGCTGAAGGGAATTTCACAATCGTCTTGAGGATGAAAGACAATGAGACTATGAGTGTCATCACTGCTAAGCAGAAAGCAATCAGTTCCAGTAAATGTGTGTCTGAACAAGAAAGTTGCAGGACAGGAGAAATGTCACAAATGAAATGATCAATGACGTTTGTGGCACAGAAATCCAGGTTAAGGCCCAAAATCAGTGAAGGGAAAATGACCAGGAATCCAGTTAACCACGAACTGAGTACAAGCTGGTGGCAAGCTTTGTTACTCATGATGGATGTATAATGCAAAGGTTTGCAGATGGTAACATAGCGGTCATAGGACATGGCAGCCAGAAGGAAAAATTCTGTAACTCCCAAGAATATGTAAAAAAACAACTGAGATATACAACCATTATAGGAAATGGTCTTTTCTTTAGTGACAGTGGTGATTAGGAACCTGGGAATGCAAGCCGTTGTGAATGAAATTTCCAGAAAAGAAAAATTACGAAGGAAAAAAATACATCGGGGTCTTGAGTTGAGAATTGAGCAGAGTGAGGGCAATGATGGTGAAGTTCCCTATCATGCTCAGCATGTAATTTAGAAGTAGAAACACAAAAATTACCATCTGTAACTGAGAATTATCTGTCAATCCCAGAAGAATAAATTCTATCTGCCTGGTATGGTTCTTCATTTCTTTTGTGTGACTTCAATCAAATTATAGAAATAAAAAGGTACAAAAACCAGAAACTACATGAGTAGAGTTAAATCTAAGAAAAGACCTAGGAAAGAATCCATATTCACAAACGTACCCATTTAACAGGTAATACTTACGCTATGGATGTTGAGGATATGATATAAAATAGTGCAACAGAACCTGTGAACTGAAGTTTAAAAGGACTATAGTGGCAATGTGGTTTTGAAAATTGATATGCAAAACTTATAATAGCGGATTTTTTAGCTGACGCCTTTCATCCTTCAAGTTCAAACTTTCATTTAATTGTATCTAATTTCAAATTTGTCTAGTTGTTAAAATAAACTAGTTAAATATCTTGCCTCAGCATTCAAAAATAATTCATTCATGCTTAAGTTATTAATTTCACTGAAAGAGAATTATGCCAGTGTAATTAGTAGAGCTATAGTTAAAATCCAAAACCTTAGGTTTTTGTATTAAAATGACATTTGTTTAAAACCCTATTGTAGCTTCTTGCAACTTCTGTATGAACTACTGATGCAGGCATAGAAAAATGTTCCCCAAAAGCATGAGTTTATTCCATAACAAAATAAATACTAGTTGAATCTAGGAAAACTGAAAATGAACTGATTATTAAGCATAGGTAGCCATATTTACAAAAATAAAATCAGGTTTGATTTAGGACATACATTTTACACATGTAAACAAGATCATAAGAATAAAAAAGAAAACATAGATGCCTTGTATCTCTTCACAGTATCTACCCAGTTACAGATACCTAGAGTTTAAAACTAGTTTTCAGATGCAAACCTGTGGCATTAAAAAAAAATCAGTGTTTTCTTATCACATTGCCCATGACCTCAAGTCCCCAGCAATCCCTCATAAATCCAATCAGTGACTATCAATTTAAGGAAGTATTAGGGTAGAAAAGGTGTAATGATCTGGTTGAGACAATAGTACTCTGATAGCATTTTTATGTTTTTGATTGTAGGTTTTCAGAATATCAGATTGCTAAGGGTGAAAACAAAGTAAATAATAGAGCAGAAGTAATAGCAAAGGTTTGCTAAGAATTAGAAACTGAATCTGAGAAGAAACATATTAATGGCTACTGAGACAAAGCAATCCACTCTTATACTTAATGTTTATTTGAAAATTGTTTTAATTATTAAGAATGAATTTTAAATGTTAATCCAAATATTAGAAACAAAAATAGCAGAACATAAGAAAATAATATGGCTAAGTTAGGAATTTAGATCTAAAGTCAGAGAGAGCTTTTAGAATTTCTACTCTATCGCTTATTATTAGTTACATGGTCTTGGGAAAACTACCTAACTTCCTTATTTTAGCTGTTCGTCTATAAAAGGGAGGTGAAATAATCCTGATTTCAGTTTTGAGTAAATGAAATGTACACAGACCACATCAATATTTAGTAACAACTTAATAACCAGCAAAGAGAGCAGTACATAAATCATTAATAATTCCTCATTTTCTTAATGAGGTATTATTTTCAAACCTAAAAATGTAGTCAGAGTATTCATTGTTTCATCAAACTTAAGATAGCTACAAGTATGGCAGGGGCTCCTTAATCACTGAAATCTGCTAAGACCAGTGCAGGCCTCTGCATAGTGAAAAAGACAATCCATCTGTCTCACAAAATAAATAAGATATAAAAATCACATCTTTGTGGTAAAACATAGCTTTCTGCGTTGAAATTGCAGCACCCAGTGATTACACAGTTTGTTCCATTGTCTCTGTTTGAAAACACACATAAGTGCATTTTCTTCAAGTTCCCACTTTTAAGATGCAGTGAAGAAAAACAGTGACAAGGAGAATTGTAGGAATTTCGGCTTACAGCATCTTTGTTTAAAAACACACTATCAATAAAATGATATTTCAAAAATGTAGTATTTTTTTTCAATAGTGTAGTAAATCTACCCACAATTTTTCAAAATTAAATGAAGTGTAAATTGTGCTGAATTTGTACTTATATAATTGAGTTCATTAACCAAATTCAGCTGTAATTTTAGCAAATTAAATGTTGTTTATTTTATTAAATATTGGAAACCTGTTTCAAATTCCTATAAAACTCATAGTTATTCCCTTAAAACTGTGACTTAAAACTGTGGCTAAATGCATTAATAATAAATCTTAATACAGTAAGAATAAAAACCCTACTATTTTTAAAGTACTTATTATTTGAGAAAAAAATGAATAAAAGATACAAGCCTTGACAAGTCTTTTAAAAAACATATGTTTGTGGGAGAAAAGATAATATTAGAAATGAGAAAGGAGTTTAAGTTATAATCTTTTTAAATTGTTAAATTATACAGGCATTCTTTGGACATCTTTATGAAAATGAAGCTAAAAATTGAGAGGCAAAATGTTTTCTGAAGAAATAGTGAACTATAAATTAGCAAACTATAAAATATAACCGGAAAATAAATATAATGAAGACTAAGAGAGCTTTCATGAATCAAAAACATGGAAAATACAAAATAATAATAATAATAAAGTGTATTATTAAATAGTAATAAATTGTCATCTTTGAATCAGTTACTTATTTATGCGATACTTACATTTATTTGTAATTATGCTAAATTTTTTGTAAGAAAACTCACACTAATATTTTACTTACCATTAGCAGAATATGCTGGTATTTTATTCTTTTCCTTTAGAACACATGGGCAACCATAATGAAAGGTAAATGTGCTCACTGCAAAACAATATTTAATTTTGCTGTTAGAAAAATTAACATAATCTCTCCAATTAATTCAAAACAGAGAACAAAGGTGTGAATGAATTACATACAATGTAATTTTTCTCCACTATCACATGTAACTAAACACAGTAGTAGTATTTATGCCTTGAATAATAAAGATTTCTAGTAAAATTCTCTTTTACTGCCAGATAAATTATAAGATAATATGTATGTCTAACTAATCCCACCTCACAAGTCTTCACAAAGATTATCATAACTGAGATTATTTGCTTGAAATGTGTGAATTATTTACTAGTTTCCAATTATTTAAAATGAGTTAATGTTTCTCTTTGGGAATTCCACAGTGATAGTGTCCCTAAGGAAAACAGGAAAGATTTAAGAATATCCAAAGCAGCCTACAAAACACCAGTTGGCCTTTTGTCTTTATCATTTAATAAAAATAGGTTTACTGTTTCAAGTATGACAATATAAAAGACCATTAGATTTGTCACATTAAAAATAATTATTTCAAGACAATAATGGAGATATTGCAAATTCACAGGTTATTTTGGGTCACAGATAATACATATGTGCCCAGACATCAAGATAATTATATTTTTACCTCATACACATATGCTGGGTAATAAGATTTTCTATAATACTATGGAATGATAGGTATGTAGGTACACCACAGTTTTACTTTCTTTTCTTGATAGATCAATGGATTGGAATTTCTAATAAAGTACTCACTTGTATCTATTATTTGATATTTTTTTAAAATCCCAATTTTAGACCCATCTAATTTCTACTTCTGTTTTATCTTAGTTGTTTATTTACTCTTCTTCCCATCCAGCAGATAACATGGATTACAATTATGCAATCATGTTTTGCTTGCATCAAGACCCTTACTCCCTTTTATTGTCCCACTATGCCTCCTGGGCAACACCAACCCTCCTCTACGATTCTAAAGAAATCACATTCTGCTAGCAAATAATACCTTTTTTCTTGTTCTTATTAGTTAATAGTACCTACATATATTGTTGGAAATCCAGCAATCCAATATTATATATGTCAGATATACTTTCTATTTTTCTTTGGTTTTTATCCACTGGTTATACAAACAGTATAAAAAAATATTCCAGAGATATGGAATATGCCTGAAGCAGGGAAAAGTAGTAAAACTAATCTTCTTTCTATTTTTAGGAATTTTTCAAGATTTGTAGACAGATAATGACTGCCTTTCTCCCTTTCCAAATGAAGAAATTAAGATAAGTTCTAAAAAGCAGATTCAGAGATGAAACAAGAACATGAGATAATAGTTGATTCTTATTAAATTGCATTAGGGAACGGGAAGATGGGATTGACCATAGTGAAAATCTGCCTGGGAAAGGAGGGCACACCTCATCAACAAGGGTACCTGCACAGTGAACATTTGTATACCTAACCCTGATATGTACCCTACAATTTTAAAATTAAAAAATAGTAAAAGTTTTTAAAAATTGCATTAGAACTGTTTGGTTACTGTTACTTGGGGGAAAATTACATATTCTAACACATTACATTACACCAAATTATAATACAGGTAAGGTATGAAAGTAAATGCAAATAAATCAGGTCATGCAATTATTGGAAGAAATATCAATAAATATATGACAAGATCAGGGTCAATAAAGAACCAAATAATGGTACCAAATGTAGAAATAATAAATCAAAATATCAATATGTTTTATGATATATTAACAAAATTTTCTGTATATCGGTATAATCATACAGAGTATTAAATGTTAAATTGTGAAATAGAGTTTCTTTTTTTATTATAAAGATGTAGGGTACAATTCAGGATTAGATATACAAACATTGATTATGCATGTACCCTGGTTGATGAGGTATGCCCCTCCATCCTCTAGCAGTTTCCCTCAACTGCCAATCCTACCCCCCTCCCCCGGCAGTTTCCCACTACTGCCAATCCCTTTCTTATAGTATTATGATAATTGCTCAAGGTCCGCTTATGAGTGAGAACATATGGTACTCTGTTCTTTGTTTCTGTGATAGATCACTGAGTATGATCAACTCTAAATCCATCCAAGCTGCTACGAAATTCCAAATGGTTATCTTTCTTTATGGCTGCATAATATTCCATTGTGTATAT
>CAUYQG010005698.1:0-24164 GCA_963574415.1 Tarsius wallacei
GTTTCGGGTTTTGTTCAGGAATTGGATGCCAGTTCCAATTTCCATGAGGGTATGTCCTTCATTTTCTAAGGTTCTTATGGTTTGAGGTTTTACATTTAGGTCTCTGATCCATTTGGAGTTAATTTTTGTGTATGGGGATAGATAGGTGTCCTGCTTGGTGCTGTCATCTTTATGTTGTATTGGAAAAATCTGAGTCTTTATCCTTCAGTCCTTATTTACTTTTTAAAAAATAATGTCGTTTTAAAGAATTCTTGCTATTTAATCTTAAGCCCAAACATGGTTTCTAGCAAGGAGAAGATATTTAATAAAGTTTGGTATTTTTAGTTCTAGAAAGAATTTTTTTTGGAAGGGTCTGGCTGCTAATGTGGAAGAAATGTTCAGTGAGGGGAAGGTCCTCTACTCTGGTTCTTTTTGCTCTTAAAGACTCGTGTGTCCCATGGAAAAAAAGTGTTTGATTTTGGAACTTTTGTGTGTGCTGCTTGGTGTTGCTTGATTTTAGTTCATTGCTGGGAAATTTTGGATGAGTTCATTTCATAAGGATTTACATGTCTTATGAGCCGGCATGGAGTAAGGGGTATGAGTGCTTACCTCTCTGAAGGGTCTCTGTCCTTAGAGGGACACGGAGTGACCTGCTACTCTCTGGTAATGTAAAGGCCAGTCTACTTTTGGATGAATTGTCAAGGAAGATGATGGGTGTCTGCTTTCTCTTGGCTTGGCATTTCCTCAGGGAGTTCTCCCTTTATGCCCATCCTTTGCTCCCCAAGGCATGGCTGTGCACCAGGGTCCCTCGACCCCATCAGTCTTGTTTACTTACATCTGCTCATTCGGACAAGAGAGACTGTCCTCTCAGTTTCCTGGCCTACTACTCTGATTTGGATTTAGATGGGATCAGAGAGTTTGCTAGGTATCCTTTCATCCTTAAAAAAGGGAGGGAGATGATGAGAGCAATCTGCCCCTACCCCATAACTCATAAGCTCTTGGCAAGTTCCCAGCTATGTCTGTGTCCAGGTCCCCAAGAGGGCTTCAGGGAACGTCCTCATCATGGTGGAAGGGAAGAAAGAAGGGAAAGTCCTAAGTTGTTTGCTCCCTGCTGCTCTTAAGGTTTAGTCATGTGTAGTCATGTACCATCACCCAGGGCTGAGGGGGGGAGGAAGCAGGGAGGGAGAAGAGGAAGAAGGTCCACTGGGGTGGTTTGTAACTGATGAGTGGACAGTAGATCATGTTAAGGGCAGGGGACTTGTCCCTGCCTCATTTTCCCCTCCATCATTATTTAGTGTCCCATCCTTCCCAAGAGAACTTGTCCTCTAATCTGGGCAGTGGCTTCCCAGCAGCTTTCACAGCCCCAGGGAAGTTCTCTCATCAGCCTGTCTTTCTCTTGACTCCTCTCCTAGGAGCAAAAGGGTACCGGTAGTCTTTCTGCATGTAGCAGACTGCCCAAATAAGATGTTTGAAAGATACTTACTTTTCTCACACGGAAGTGATTCAGCAATGGTCTGGTGGCTCCGCGGAAATCAAGAGTTTAGGATCCTTCTCTCTTTCTGTTCCATCGTCCTTAGAACATGGCTTTCAGCCTCAAAGCCACCTCATGGCCCAAGCTGGCTATGAGAGCTCCAGCTATCACATCCAAATTACAGATAGGGAAAAGAAGGAAGAGAGAAGAATACAAAAGAGTAGCTCTCCCAGCTAATTTGTTTCCCTTTATAGAGATTTCCTGAAAGCCTCTCTAGGATGGTTTCTGCTTACATTTTATCACCACCACTTCCTCTAAGGGAGACTGGAAAATGTTGCCTTTTAGCTAGGCACATTACAGACTGAAACAAAATTGAGTTCGGTTAAAAGGGAAAAGTTGAGGATGGGTATTGGCAAATAGCAGTCTCTGCCATAGTCTAGCATCTATGAAGTACCTCATGTGTGAACTTTAACATATTCTGCCAAATATTCTAGTCATTTATGAGGGGGGCCAAAAAAAAAAGTCAGAATTTATTTATAAAAAACTGTGTATTTATTCTTACATGTTTAAATTTTAGTCACCTTCAAGGTATTCTTTGTTTGATGCAGCACACCTATCAAGATGCTTTTTCCACTGCTCAAAATGGTTTTTGACTTGTCAGTTTTGATGCCTTTAAAGCACTAAGTGTTTGTGCCATTTTTGTTTCAAGCAGTATGGTCCATGTGATATACATGTCAGGTTCTTCCTGATGCCAAAGGTTAAAAAAACAAGACAGAAGGGTTTTGCCACTAGTTAGTGTCAGTAGACGGCTAGGGAGAAATCTTTATGAAAAATGCTACCTTTCACTGTTGTGTTTGAGTTTGAACTGACAATGTGGAGAGATGGAACCTGTCTGAGAAAACTCGTGTCCATGCTTCATGGTTATAAAAAAGCAGGGAATCCTTCTGAAGATCGAGTTACATAAATTGATGTTCCACTGAGAGAAAAATCAGTGAATGGAACAAATCAGGATGGCTGGAAGGAGGGGTTTCCCTTTTGCTCTCGCAGGGGAGGAAACTCTGAATATGCCGGACATCTCGGTTGGAAAGTGTCTTTGGTGAGCCCCTCCCACGTGATGTCTGACTCACTCTGTCCGCTGAGTCTCAGGAGAGGTGATGTAACCAGGGACTGGAACTTCTAGGGAGAGGGAAAAATCATGGTTGGCCCAGCCTTCTCGCATTGGAAGCTTAACAGAACTCTGGCCTGGAGCAGATGGAGGTTTACAGCTGCATTGTGTAATCCTGTTTTCAGTGTTGGCCAGAGCATTCATTGTTTCTTCTTCCTCACGTTCTCTTTCCGCTTCCCTTCCTTCTCTTTTCTGTCTTGCCTTTTCTTCTTTGTTTTCTAGATGTGCCATTCTGCTCTCCCCAAATCAACTCAGTTCTGATCTCTGGAATGTGTACGTTAACAAGGCATCCTTGCCATTTTGCTGTTTTTGAATCTGGTTAACATGAGCCAGGAGGTTGAGTAGAAAGAGCTTGAACTTTGATGTCTGAAAGATATGTATATACATTCTAGCTCTGCTTTTACTGGCTGTGTAACTTCAGGCAAGTTGCTTTACATCTCTGAATCTCCAGAGTCTCATCTGTAAATGGAGGTTAATTCCTACTTCAAAGGATTGAAGGAGTAATGTACAAAGAAAATCCCAGAGAGATAGATGAAGACTAGATTGTGTTGAGTGACATAAGCTAGGAAGTTTAGATCTTATTTACGTGCTCTGGGAAGCAGGGCAGTGATATGATGTGATAGGTGCTTTCAGAAATTATGCTGGCTCTATGGAGCGGTTGGGGTGCAGGGCAGGAGTGGCAGCAGAGAGCCTGGACAGGAGATGAGAACAGTGGCCAGAGTGGCTGGATAGTGTGGTCCCCATGGGGACAGAGGGAATCGATAGGTCTGGAGACCTTGTGGAGGTAAAGTCAGTAGGAACAGCTGAAGTCTTAGATGTGAAAGAGGGAGGGAAAGAGAGCAGTCAAGCGTGGATCCCAGGTCTTGAGCATGAGGGAACTGGGGTGCCTGTTTGAGTGTAGCAAAGGACTGTGCGGGCGGCCGAATTCCTGAGTATCTAGAGGTAAGAGGAGCACGTGCAATTGGGCCATGTTGGATGCTAAATACAGTGGGGTGGGCCCACTTCCGCTTCTGCTCTTGTTCTGAAACTGGTATGCTCCAACCATCTGCCCCATTCAGATGGCAGCTTCAGGAATCGAGTTGGATGGTATTGAGCAGGGTCTGGAAAGCAAGATGGTCTCTCGAAAGTTTTCGGGACTCCTAATATTCACCTTGTTAACACCTTAGATGACACTGGCTAACCCAGAGTTGAACTTGGAAGGAGAGTTTGGTTTTCTCAGTAGTGTAAGCAGGGGCTTCCTGGGAGGCAGGATTTCGGATGGTATTGGTGATGCTTCTTGGCACGTTTGATGTTTCTTGGCACATTTGATGACTGCTGGTTGGAGGACCACTGGTGGTGGGAGTCTGACTATTTGGTCTTAGTGGGTTCTGCACGATCCCATTAAGTTGAAGAAATAAGCTCAGAGTTGAAGAAATTTTGATTTCTGGGTTTGCTTGGGGTGCTCCAAGGCAGGGGTCTCCAATCCCCTGGCCTCAGACCGGTACTGGTCCATGGCCTATTAGGAACTGGCAGCATGTCTGCAGAACTCCGCCTCCTGTCAGATCAGCAATGACGTTAGAGTCTCATAGGAGCTCGAGCCCTATTATGAACTGCACATGTGAGGGATCTAGGTTACATGCTTCTTATGAGAATCTAAAGCCTGACGATACCCCCTCCCTGCCCCCAGTGGTGGAAAAATTGTCTTCCACGAAACTGGTTCCTGATGCCAAAAATGGTTGGGGACCTCTGCTTTAAGGTATATCCTTGGTTTCGACTTCTTTCTCAGAGAGGTGTCCGCAGACTGTTGTGCATAGGTCCTTGTCCTCCCACAGGTAGCGCCCCCTAGAGTCATGATGAGAAACAGCCGCTGCACTTTCTCTGAGGATAAGAAAAGGGTTAAGTATGTTGTTGCTTGTTGACCACCTATAAAGCATCTGTGTGTGCATGACGAGCGCTCTGTCAGCACTGGCTTTGGGATCTGAGCAATGTTCTGGAATCTGGGTGCTGATGTGGCATGACCTTTAGAGGCAGGTCAGGACCCCACCCCCAAGGAATTCCAACTGGATACTTGGAGGAGGAGGGTTGTTTTCATGGAAGTCTGGGTTTTGTACCACTTTGGGAAACACTGTCCTGGGGGAGTTTCCAGAGGTCCCAGCTCTGGTTCTCTTCCTTCCACCCCTCCCCTTTTTTAAAAAAGGAAACCAGTTCAATGGCAAAATCTTCTCTTCCTGTTCATAATTCAGACTCAGGCGGCAATTAGAGGCAGGCAGCCTCCCCTCTGAGAAGGAAGAAACCCTTCACGTGTTTTATGTCATTATAAAATAATGACAATAGCAGTGAGCAAACACCACAGTGACAATTTCCTACTCATGAAATTATTGTCTTGGAGTTAGAGTCTAGATAAAATTCTTTGGCAAATCTGTAAAGAATATTTCAGAGAGCAAAAGAGAGACCAAAATTTATAGGATCTAAAAATAGCAGTTGAAGTGCAGCTGTGTTTAGCTTGTCAGGGAACCTGTTGAGTCGAGACAGGCAGGGGATTTTATTTCTCTGGCCCTGAGGTCATTTGTCTTGTTTAAGAGGGGGCAGCAAACATTTCCAAATAGGGATTGATTTTTAAGGGGAGGAAGATGGCCGAACGTATGTGGTATTTCTTGCTTTCTGCTCTCACTCTTCCAACCTCCATCCCCACTTTAAACCTTCTCTTAGAAAAAGGAAGGAGCATTTGGTTTTCTTAGTAGAGTCAGTGAGGGCCTTTGGATGGCAGGATTTCGGATGGTATTGGTGATGTTGCTTGTTGATGGCACATTTGATGACTGCTAGTCTGAAGAGTGGGCTGGTAGTCTGGCTGTGTGGGCTTAGTGGATTCCGTACAATCCCATTAAGTTGAAGAAATAAACTCATAGTTGAAGAAATAACATTGTGACTTCTCCAAGACTGAATGGCTGATTTTGGGGACCTCTTTGTCTCATTTCTAGGCAGGGATGGTGTCTTCCTCCTGCTCCACAACCTACAAGAAAAGATGTCTATCCACTCCTGACCTAAGCAGTTCTCAGGCATCTATATCTAACAGTATCTGTACTTAATAGCACCCCAAAACTTGTCAATCAGAAGGACTTCCAACCCCCTGCCCTTCCATATTTATTGAAACGTGGCTGAAATGAATTCTGCTTATGGTGGAGTGCCTGAAGGTTATGCCATTCATTCATTTCTAGGCCAGGTGTTTTATTTTTATTTTTTGAGTTGGAGTCTCACTTCATCGCCCAGGTGGGGTGCAGTGGCACGCTCATGGCCACTCCAACATTGACCTGCTGGGCTCCAGCGATCCTTCTGCTTCAGCCTTCCAAGTAGCCAGAACTACAGGCATGCGCTACCACACCCGGCTAAATTTTTTATGTATTGTAGAGACGAGGTCTCATCATGTCGCCCAGGCTGGTCTTGAACCTGTAGCCTCAGTCAGTCCTCTCATCTTGGCTTCCCAAGGTGCTGGGATTACAGGCTTGAGCTATCGTGTATGCCTGGCCTAGGCCAGGTGTTAAAACTAGCAGCCTGCAGGCCAAATCTTCCTCACCGTCATGTTTTGCTTGTCGTGCAGTGTTGACCCATGCAAGAACCAATACTGGAAAACTGGAGAATTTTGTTTCCACATCTTGATTTCTGGATTTTCTAGGGGAGCTGTAAGGTATATCCCTGGTTTCAGCTTCTTTTGGAGAGGCTTCCCCAGACTGCTGTTCAGTGGTCCTTGTCCTCCCAGAGGTGGCTCCCTTGTGGGTCATGATAAGAAACAGCCACTGTACTTTCTTTGAGGATAATAAGAAAAGGGTTAAATAAGTTGTATGTTAAACACCTAGAAAACATCTGCATGTGCATGCCAAGCCCTCCGTAAGCATTAGCTATTGTTGTTATCATCATCGTCGTCATCATGATGATGTTCAGTGCATTTGGTGAGGACATTGTTCATGATATAACTCAGTGTCTTATGAGGCCCCATGAAAGATGTGTCTATCAGATCTCAGTTTCAGAAAATAGTTGTTTTTCTTCTGAGTTATTGACCCATCTATCCCTTACTCATTCCATGAATCTTATTTTCATCTTTGCTGTAGCTACTGGGAAGCTCAAGGGAAACTTTATAGTTCATGCCTACCAGGAGGACTTGTGTTTGATTTACCGATCTCTTGATTTCCCATACCATTATTTTCTTGCTTTTCGTACTTGCTTATTTTATTGTGAGCATTTTTGTAAGCAACCTTAAATTCTATTTGAACAAGGCTGGTTATAAATTAAAAAACAAACAAAGCATCTGTTTCTCTGAAGGGAGTTTTTGTGTGTGTGTGTATGTGTGTGCGTGTGTGCAGGTGTGTTTTTTTAATAATATAATATATATTTTTTATTTTAAAGTAGTAGGGTACAGTTAAGGGTTAGGTATACAAATATTCATTGTGCAGGGACCCTTGTTGATGAGGTGTGCCCCTAGACAGATATTGACTACCGTTAATCCCACCTCCCTTCCCCTCCCTGTTCCCCCCCCCCATAGTTTCCCACCACTGTCAATCCTTTTCTTATAGTATTACGGTAGTTGTTCATGGTCCACTTATGAGTGAGAACATGTGATGCTCAGATCTTTGTTTCTGTGAGAGATCACTCAGTATTATAAACTCTAATTTCATCCAGGTTGCTGCGAAATTCATGATTTTATTCTTTTTTATGGCTGCATAATATCCCATTGTACATGTGTGTTTTTTAGTTGAAGTCTTACTCTGTCACCTGGGCTGGAATGCAGTGGCACATTCATGGCTACCACCAGCCTCAGGCTGCTGGGCTCAGGCGATCCTTCCTGGGAGGAACACCTGGAAATACAGGTGCATGCCAACATGCCCAGTTAAATTTTTAATTTATTGTAGAGATGGTGTCTCACCAAGTTGTCCAGGCTGGTCTCAAATCCCTGGGCTTAGGCAGTCCTCTTGCCTCCACCTCCCAGAGTGCTAGGATTATAGGCATGAGCCACTGTGCCCAGCTGGAGAGGAGGTTTATAGTATCACTGAGAATAGGCTTCCCCATCAGGACAAGCCTCATGTCTAAGCCTTGGGACTTCACATGGTCTCTCTCCCAGCTGGAGGCTACTGCTTTTTAACTTCCACAGTGGACTTGATTCTGTCAGTTGTTCCCATCCTTTCCCTTTAATCTAGACACCTCTAGCTTCTGTTACTGAAGTAGAATGGCTAATTTACCTGGGTAGACTGATGTGTTAGTCAGTTATGGCTCCATAACAAATCACCCCAGAACTCCATGGCACACAGCAAGAAGCATTTATATTCTCATGGGTCTGTGGGATGGCTGGGCAGTTCTACTTCAAGCCACAGGTCTGCAGGTTGACTGGGGAAGCTCTACTCGATGTCTCTCATCTTTCTAGAACCAGTTGTCTACTGGGGCAGGTTCTTCTCATGGTGATGGCAGTAGTGCAGGAGGAGCAAGTAGAAACATGCTTCTTAAGTGGAAGGCTCAGAACTGGCACAATCACTTCTTTCCTTATTGGCTGGAATGAGTCATGTGGCCCAATCCAATATCAATGGGGTGGAGAAATAGTTTGCCTCTAGTGAGAGGAACCTCAGAGTCAATGACAAAAGGAATACCAGGTGGGGGGTAGGGGGCAGCTGATGAGTGACAGTGCAATCTATCACAGGCAGTGTGCTTATTTGAAGGCCATAAGGTCAGCCATACCACATATAGTATCTGGCTTCTAGCAGAGATGTTGGCTGCTCTCCATTTCCCCTCTCCGGGTCCATTCTCCACCACGTTTCCCCCTGCACTATGCCCTGGGAGGCTGACCTTCCCCTCTGACTTTTAGTTGAGTTCAACAAGAGGGGGGTTCTAGAAAAAGAGTTTGGAAGAGTGCCCAGCCACAGTGACCATGACTCTTTGCAGGAGGCCATGGCTTCTGCCAGGTGGCTAGTTCTGATGACTTAGGGGTTCTAGCGACCACTTCCTCCTTTGTCCCTTCAGTAATAGTTCCCTGCTGTTGGTAGCCCTAGAGTGCTTCACCATGGGGGTCTCTCTTTGAAACCTATCCCCTCTCTCTTGTCAATAGTCCTCTGGTGAGCTTTGCTCAGTCTCCCTGTTTCCAAGAGACACCTACTCCTGGCCAGGACCCTCATGGATATAGTTGGTGTTCGGGAAGTGCATGGGTGATGATCAGGCCTCCTTGTTTTTCCTCCCCTCTGACCTCTACACCATTGACTGGTCTCTTCTAGCGTGAAAACCCCATGGGACGTCAGATCAGGGATTCCTCCTGCTTTCCCTCTAGCTTGTCTAACCACTGTCTCTCTCCCAAGAACCTGGCAGCATAAATGCATCAGAGGGAATTCATATAGATAAGGCTTTACTTTTCTTCTCTGTGATTTTTGGCATGTCCTTTGGGACAATTAGGGAGGGATTCTTTCAAGTACAACATTTTCTCCAGCAGTTGTGGGGGCTTTATTTCCTGGATGTGATTTATGCCATACTACGTTCCAAGAAGGGAACATGGAGAATGTTTGTGCCTAAAGAAGTCTAAGTGTAAGGAAACTATATGTAGAACCTGACAATAATAATTGGCTCGCTTGATTTGGGAAGGGGTGTTTAACACTTCTGTACCTGACAGAGCAATGTATTTGATTTTTTTTTTTTTTTGAGTTGGAGTCTCACTCCGTCACCCAGGCTAGAGAGCAGTGGCACACTCACAGTCACCCCAACTTCGACTTGCTAGATTCCAGTGATCCTTCCACCTCAGCCTTCCTAGTAGCCGGAACTACAGGCATGTGCTAGCACACCCGGCTAATTTTTTATTTATTGTAGAGATGAGGTCTCATCAAGTGGCCCAGGCTGGTCTCGAACACACAGGCTCAGGCAATTCGCTCGCCTTGGCCTCCCAAAGTGCTGGGATTACAGACTGAGTCACTGAGCCTGGCCTATATTTGATTTTTAAAGCTGATAGAAAACAGTCCTCAAATTTTAATTTCCTGAATGAGTTTGAGAACCATTGACTTATATTTCCCAAACTTTATCCCTGCTAAAGATGGCATTTTGTTAAAAATTCAGATTCCCACGGATTCAGATTCAGTTGGGCCTGGGAATATGTTTCCGATGTGCATTCTGGGCAGTTCATATTAATTGGGTGTGGGAAGCACTGGGCTTGGCTAACGAGTGTCACACATTCTGGTCTGTTGACACAAGAAAATCCAATGATGAGAATAATGATGACACTGATAGTAAACAAGAACATGTAGCATTTAGAAAGCACTGAACAGGTTGCTGAGAGTTTATATATATTGTCTCATATAAACTCATTGGCCCCTTCTGGGTTGGTTTTTGTCTACTGTTGCCTGTGCCAATATTATTTTACCAGAATTGAATGGGAAAAAAAAAAGGTACCAGCAGGTTTGGTTAAATATCCTAATTGCTATGAGGATCTTGCATGCCTGGATCATGCAAGAGGCATTTCTAGAAAGCTCTGCAGAGGTTTTTCTCTGACAGATGTGTCTGGATGAGGGAAAGTCCCAACTGACTGCTCTCCAGAGAGAAACACAGCTGTTCCTTCTTAAAAAGGATGTGCTGGGCTCTTTCTTTCTCACAGGTCGTGAAGTCTCCCTTTAAGAATGCCATTTCGGTTGGGTTTGGTGGTTCAACCTGTAATCCCAGCACTTTGGGAGGCCGAGGCAAGTGGATTACCTGAGCCCGAGGTTTGAGACCGGCCTGGGTAACTTGGCGAGACCGCGTCTCTACAATAAATAAAAAATTACCCAGGTGGGGTAGCATGCACCTGTGGTTCCAGCTACTTGGAAGGCTGAGGCAGAAGGTTCGTCAGAGCCCAGCAGGTTGATGCTGGAGTGGCCATGAGTGTGTGTGCCACACACTCCAGCCTGGGTGACAGAGTGAGACTCCAACTCAAAAAAAAAAGAATGCCATTTCAAGTTTCTACAACACTTCTGCAGAAAGCCATGCCTAGGAAATTGGTCATGACTCTGATTGCAGATGACTTTGCAGTCTTTGGTACCTGATGCATTGTCACTGTGCTCTGAGTTTTTTTTTTGGCGGCGGGGTGGGGGGATTCAAACTTTATTTTGTTTGTTTTTTTACTTTTTTCAAACTTTATTAATTAACATATTGGGGGGACCATCATATTGCTGGATATGAATAAAAGCTGCCAGATGACCTGGACTGCCTTATAGTTTGGTTGTTGCCTGTGTGACCCACTGAGAAAAGAAATGTCTCACTGGCAAAGCTGACTTCTCTCAGCATGCAGACTGTTTGGTTTTTCTGTTGCCCCACACAGGCTGTTCGTGACATTAAGCTCCTTTGGTTCCTTTCCATCCCAACCCACACCCTTTCTTCAGCTTTTTGCACAATCTATGGCCACTGTTGAATGAATAACACAAGCCCAAGGGCTTGGAGGTGCGGGTGCTGTGATGCCCCTGTATTTTAGGGTTGATGCATTTCTCTCACTCATGCATTTCTCTCACTGAGGCTGATTTATCAGCATCTATCCCTGGTTTAGCAAATATAGTGTTGTGTATCTGGAAAATAACATGATATCTGTTTTCTTATTCTGCGTTAAAATAGCACCAACTGAGATTTGAGCCTCAATTAACTGAATCAATAATTGTTATATTTAAAATGATCTGTATACTCCAGGGCAGAGATTAGGCCATGCAGACCCCAGGCACCCTGGACCTTGAAACAGGGTCCTCCAGAACTGAACATGAGACTGTTTGCTTGTAATCTGCCAGCACGTGCTTTAGGAGGATACATGTCAGTCCCAGTCCTAACTCCAGTCATGAATTCCAAGCTTTTTGTTATTGTTTTTCTTCCTGAAAGACAAAAGGAGTGTTATGCCATGGTATTTGAGGTTCAGTTTAAGGGCAATGTTGGATGAATCGTTATTGGATGGTGAGATTTCTGAATGTTGAGTAGTTTGTAATATCCTTCAAAGAAAGATAAACCAAGAACCCACCTACCCATCTACCATTTGTCCATCTGTTTCCTACCCACCCCCCCATCCATCCACCCACCCACACATTCACCTATCCATTTTGACATTCACTGATTCCTACAAGGTACCTGGCATCGTGTTTATATGCTAGGGGTGCAATGATAAAGCCTAGCAATAAGAACCCTGGTTTATTGAGAAGCTGCTGTCTCCCAGGTAGTTCCCAATCTTCAAAGCAGTTTTGTGAGGTAGAAATTGTATCCTCCATCCTGTGAGAGAACAGGAGCTGATGTACCTCACCCGTGATCACTGGGCCAGTCAAAGTGGAGCTGACCCAAGGCATCTTGTGACATTAGGACCAGAGAAGCTTTTCATTCTTTTATGTTAAACAGACCCTTCTGCCCAGACCCAGGGCCATGCCAGATGTAGGGTACACATACCATGGCAAGGTCAGAGCCAGAACTGTCCTCATGTCTTCCCTCCTTGGCCATCTTCCTGCTGTCAGAACAGGGGAAGAGATCGGCTCTCATTCTTCTGCCTTGCCTTTACAACCTCTTAGAAACTTGAGGCTTGTCTGGACTCAGGCTGTCATTTGAGGGCACAGGAGTGCAAATGGAGGTCCACTTAGAGAATATCTAAATATTTAAAAGTTACAAATCAAGATAACTCTTAAGCAAACAGAGTTTGTCCTATCCTCCTACCCTGACAAATAGACGTTTACCACAACCTTGAAGACCAGGATTGAATTTTGATTCCTTAGACTCCTTAGAAGTTAGTGTAGAAATGGGCAACTTGGGAAGAACCGGCCCCCAGCCCACCCCCACTTCCCATGTGTGTGTCTGTGTGTGTATGTGTGTGTGTGTGTGGTCAGCACAGCCAGCACGGTCATGTGTGTGAACACCCAACGAAGCTCCATCTACCCCTCCCCACAGAAGGCTGCCCTTGGGCGTTGGGTGGGGAATACTCATGAGTGGTGCAGTTTATAGTGACGAGAACAGACCTTGGAGAGGAGCCCAACATAGACCTCAAAGGCAAACTCAGGGCTGTCTGGGCAGGGAATGTTGGGTCCTGGGCACCCAGAACATGTCTGAAAGGGAAATATGGGCTCTGCCCTTAGCCTCATAAACTCCTTGCCCTTTGGGGAGAAAGAACCAGGTTTTGGGTTCTTAGGCGATACCAGTTCTGCTTAGTCAGAGGATGGGAGGAACCACGGAGCTCACATGACCTACTCCTGTCATTTGTAGAGGGTAAGCCTGGCTAGTAAGTCTCAGAGACCTGGTTCCCTTGGTTCCCCAGTGCTGTTCTGCTCTTGCCTTTCTGGACATGACCCCAGCAGCATTCTGGGGCTTGAGGACCTGAGTGGGTGATTGTAACTGACTTACATGGGCTCTGCTGCAGAGGGGATTCCAGAACATATTTATATAGAACTGTAGCTTTGAGGACAGGCTTCTGGGGTGCATATCTCAGCAGCACCACTAAGCAGTGTGATGATTTTCTTTAAACTCCTAGAGCCTTGGTGTCCTCATCTGGGAACTGGGGGAATAAATGGTACCTGCTGGTAGAGTTGTGTGAGTGGAAAGTGAGAAGTTTGTAGCAATCTTCGCACAGCACCTGGCTTTCCCAGGGTGAACATGCGTGACTTGCAGCTACTGTGACCACAGATGCTATTGTTCTCCAGAAGGTCTGAGCCCTGCTGAGAAAGGGCTGTCGTGCATTCATTCATTCACTCAACAAATATTCACAGAGCACCTACTGTGTGTTGAGCACTGTTCTGGGAACTTGGAACTTAGCAGTGAGCAAATGAAGCAAAATTCCGCTTGCGTCTTCTAGAGTTTTATTATTGGAATCTTGACGTATCTATTTGTTTGAGCTACCTAGCATAACTATTTTGAGATTCGTTCATGTTTTTACATGCATCATTAGTTCATTTACTTTTTAACTACTGAGTACCAATAGCATGCCACTGTATGACTAGACCACATTTTGTTTATTCATTCACATGTTGGTGGACAAATAAGTTGTTTCTATCTTTAGGCTACTAGAAAGGAAAGTGTTAGAAACATTTGTGCATATATTAAAAAAAAAAAGCTGCAACATTCCCTGCCATAGTGGAGCTGGCATCCTAACAGGTAGAGGCAGACAGAAATCATAAGCATAGTAAGTCTGGAAATATAGAACATGTGGAATATAGAACATGGACATATAGAAGTTGGTAAGTGCCATGGGGAAAAAAATAATAGGCAGGCTGCATGCGGTGGCTCACGCTTGTAATTCTAGAACTTGAGAGGCTGAGACAGAAGGATTGTTTGAGCCCAGCAGTTTGAGGCTAGCCTGAGCAACATAGCAAGACCTCACATCTACAAAAAAAATATTAGCCAGATGTGGTAGCATGTACCTGTAATCCCGGCTGCTTGGGAGACTCAGGCAGGAGGGCTGCCTGAGCCCAGGAGGTCGAGACAATGGTGAGCTGTGATTGTGCCACTGTACTGCAACTTGGGTGATACAGTGAGACCCTGACTTCACAAAAAAGGATAGGGGAAGAGATTTGGTCATGCCAAGGTGGGCTATAATTTTAAATAAGATGTTCAGGGTAGATGTCATGAAAGAGGTTTTTGACAGAGACTTGAAGGAGGTGAGGGAAGGGAGCCAATGTGGAGAGATCTGGGAGAAGAACATTCCAGACAGAGGGAACAGCCAGTGCAAAAGCCCTGAGGCACAAGTGCCTGTTGCTCCAGGGATAGTCAGGAAGCCAATGTGTCTGGGGTAGAATAAGAGTGTGAATGTGGGTATTAGGAGATGAGGTCAGAGATGTGAAGGAGGCCTGACCACGTAGGGCCTTGTGTACCTCTGAAATGGACTGGCTTTTACTATGAGTGAAATGGGGTAATTGCACGGTATTGAGTGGGGAAATGACGTGACCTTTGCATCTCCTCCCCATGCTTTGGGCCCTCAGGCCTCTGTGGTCTGTCCTCACCCACGTCCTGCTCCAGGTTCACTGCCCCCGTCCATGTTACATGCTCCTCCTTGTTCCCAGACTCCGTGTCCTGAGTTCATTCTTGTGTCCTGGGTACTTTGCCAGCCAAGGACCTGATGCACAGGATTCAGGAGCCTCTTTTTAAAAGGGAGTTCATTGCTGGCAGGATTAGGAACTGGGGCACCTTGGGGTGCTTACTCCATCTCTGAAGAAGCTGGTTGTGGCCACCCTTTCATAAAACTTGCTCTGCAGGGCTCTTCCCATCCCACGGAGCCTGTCCTCAGGCCACTCCAGTCCCCTCTCTCCTGACTGGTTTTAGCCTGCTGAGCATCAATAGAGGACAGGAAGACAGAGAAAGATGTTCCAGGGCTGGGTGGAGGGCAGGGTGGAGTTGAGCCGGGAGAGGGTGCCTGTGAGGGAGCCAACAGGAAGGAGGGCTGGTCCTTGTTCTCTGACCAATTCCCAGTCATGGCTCCCATGGGGCTGCAAGGATCAGTCTGAAGACACATTGTTCCTGTGCATGGTGTAGGCATACCCAGATATTTAGCTACGGCCACACCAGCCCTTGTTCTGCTTTTAATTGCGGTGTAGACCTCAGTCCAGACACTCTCCAGGACATATCTGCCCTGCCCCATTGGCACTGGCCTGGATGGCCTTGTCTGGGCTGGGAAGCTTTCCTGGGTCCTTTGCCAAAGTTCACGTCCCCCTTTGCAGCTCTGTAGGTGGGTCCTAGGGGGGATGGGGGTATCCATAAGGCGTGCTTCACCCTTTGCTCCCAGAGGTAGAGATGAGAGGTGGCCCGCGGTCAGAGGGCTTCCCGTTGAGTCAGAGCCTCCAGCTGACAGGCCCACCCTCCAACCCTACTCCAAGTAGACCAGAGCACCCTGCAGCTTTGTGGCAGCTTTGTGGCAGGAAGAACTTGCCAGTGGAAACCTTTTGTGCAGCCCTGGGGGTTATCAGGGTGGTTCAGATGGAGGAAGTCCTCACCCCTGTTGCCCTGCTCCACCCACCCTGCCCTGCAGAGGGGAAGTCCTGCCATGGGGGAGTCCGCCTTCCACTGGGCAGGGTTGGCTTGGAGGAAACGTCCATGCTGCCCCTTCTACCCCAGGCTTCAGGACGCCCTGGGCTTTGGGGGTTAGTAGAGGCCCTGGGCTCTGCTAAGAATAAGTTTTGTGATCTGGGAAGGATCTCTTTCTCTTCATTTTTCCCCCCACCTCCTTTTCATCATGTCTGTGTGAAAACGAAAGCTATTGTTTATTTAAAAGGGCCATTTGCCTAATGTCCCTGGAATTTATTTGCTGGAGCATTTTCCATTTTCATATTCAGTTCAGACCTTGGCTGCAGCCAGGAGCTTATGTAACCTGGGATGGAATGAATCCCATTGGCATCTGGGGACCCCAGCAGACCCCACCCGTAGCCATTCCTATGAGGGGGTGAGTGTCCCCCTGGTTGTAGACTCACGTTGCCTCTGTGGCTGCTGGAAGTGGGGAGCTGGGAGTTGAAGAAGTTACAGAGGAAGAGTGGCAGCAGTTAGAATCAAGTCAGGAGGAAGATTTCTTTTGGGGATGGAATTCACAGATCTGCTTTAGGGGAGCATCCTTCTCATCAGCCGTAGACCTTGAGGGGGTCAGACCTTCCTACTGACAAATCCTGGGCCTTTCCTATCAGCCTGTCTCGAGACTGCAGCCAAAAGCCTGAGCATCATTGCTTGAGCCTTGGCAGGATTTGGGAAATGTTCCTGGCACTTTCCTTTCTGGCTAGCCTGTGGAATCTCTCTCCACACCCCTACCCATCCCCAGCCCTATAGGCCTCGAGGGCTATGCTTCGACTACTAATTCCCAGTCTGAGGTCCTTTGATTTCTATTCTGAAGCCCTGTCTGGGTCTACATGAAGTTACTTTCACAGGGTCAAGGAATGGGTGTTTTCCTAGATTATGAAGGACTGAAATTTTAATCTGCCTAGGGCTCTAAAGGGGAAGCAAAGACAGAGAGTAGGTTTTAGAGCCTGAACTTAGCCATGGGTGGGTAGGTAGGTGGGGGGGGGCGGGGTGATGAGAGGGCACAATCCCTGCCTCTCTTTCCATACCCCATATTTGGAGATGGTAGAGGATTCATTCATTCCTCTACCCTCTCTCTCTTTCTTCCCTCTGTGGCCTGAGATATTTCCCTTTACACTATTCCTTTGCTTAAACATGCTTGTTAACCCACATTAAGAGAAAGGTAACCCTACATATACCTGTATTGATCCAACGTTAACTGCCATAACGGACGCTCCCTTTTCAGTGACTTGACCTGCTGGAAATGTGTTCACTGCTCATGTGTCAGTTAAATAAGGCTGTTCCTCAGTGGCAGTAGCTTCCTTTATGTGGTGATTCTGGGGCTCCAGGGTCTTTCCATTGCTGGCTCTGCTATCCCTTAGGGCCTCAAAGTCATTTGCTTTCTGGGTACTGGAAGAAAAAGAGGCAGTGGAGAAGGCACACCTACTTCTTAAACACCCCATCCTAGAAGTGACCCACATCCCTTCTACTCTCTTTCCATTGGTGGGAACTAGTCACATGGCTGCAGCTGGCCTCAAAGGATGCTGGGAAATGTGGTCCCAGGCTGGGCATCATCTCAGTGATAACTCCACATGAGATGGTGGGAGGAGATGGAGAGGAAGATGAAGTCAGCAGAACTTGGTGATCAAGTGTATGTGAGGTGACAAAGGGAAGTCAGGAGTCCATGGACCCCTCAGGTAGGTGGGCAGGGGTGAGGTGAGGAGGGGGAGAGAACAGGTTGTAGAGAACAGGGTGAATGGTGCCGCTCAAGGCAATGGAGTTGATGGATGCTAAGAGATAAGATGATGCTAAGAGATAAGGCTCTGTCTGTCCTGTCCCAGCATGGAGTGGGTGCTGTTGGAATGTTTTGTGAATGCAGAAGTGTATAGAAAAGGTAGTGAATGAACTTACAGTGAATGAACTTGCATCTCTTCTGCCAATCCCATGGAGATAGGGTTGAGAAAAACTGTTTGGTAACTGTCCTCAATAACCCGAAACCATAGCACCTTATGGAATCGGACTAATCAGTTTGCAAGTACAGAGCTAGTAATAAGAATAATGAGGAGAATTTTTCTTGAAAGAGGATTGGAGGGAAAAAAATTAATCAGGGGAAAAAAGCATAATCAGCAACCCAGTGTCTTAGCTCAGGCTGCCATAACAAAATACAATATCCTTGGTGTCCGTGGGGGATTGGTTCCAGGACTCCCCCCCCCAACCATGGATACCAAAATCTGCAGATATTCAAGTCCCTCATATAAAGTGGTGTAGTATTTGCATATAACCTGCACATATCTTTCTGTACACTTTAAATCATCTCTAGATTGCTTATAATACCTAATACAATGTAATCTGTGTAAATATTGGTTATACTGTATTGTTTTTGTGTTATTTTTATTGTTGTATTGTTATTTCTTTTTCTGAATATCCATGATCTGTGGTTGGTTGGATCTATAAATATGGAACCCATGACTGTAGAGGACTGATCACACTGTAAACTGGGTGGCTTACACAATAGAAATTATTTTCTTATAGTTATGGAGGTTGGAAGTCCATGATCAATGTGCCAGCATGGTGGGTTCCTGATGAGGCCCTTTTCCTGGCTCATAGATAACTGTCTTCTTACCATGTCCTCACATGGTAGGGAGAGAGAGAGCAAGCTCTCTGGTGTCTCTTCTTATAGGGACACTAATCTCATCATGAAAGCCCTACCCTCATGGCCTCATCAAAACCTAATTACCTCCTAAAAGGCCCAATTCCAAGTACCATCACAATGGGGGTTAGGGCTTCAACATATGAGTTTTAGGAGGGCATAATTCAGTCCATAGCACCCCGTAGATGGTGCATCACCAGGCATTGAGCTCTCTTCGGTGTTCGGTGTCATCTCTCTGAGCTGGGGAGAGAATGAAGGCACGTAGACTGATGTCTTGCCTCAGGTAAGGAGATATGCCTGCCATTCCCATGCTGGCACAACTGCCGCCACTCTCCTTGGCCTTGGCCTTGGTCTTGTTGGTTTAGGATGGGATGCCAAGAAGGTCTGGGAGCTGGCATTACTCATGTGTCTGACCAGAAGCAAGCAGGCTACCTCCTGTTCTCCTCACCAGAAGTGGAGAGCCAGTTAACAACCAAGTCAGGAGTGGCCGCCAGTCACTTTGCCACCAGCTCTTCCAGGCTGCTGCCACCCGGTGAGGGACCAAGAGTGACAAGGATGTCAGGAAGCCCGTGATCAGAGCCCCAGGGACCATATGAGCACTGAGTCAGCAGCAGGTCACTGGAGCAGGGATCTAGGGAGGCTTGGGTGTGGGTTGGGATTCCTGTCTACAGAGTAATTCATATGCCTTTATACCTAAGAGCAAGAGGAGATGAGAAGAGGGGACTCTCATCCCTGCCTGTAGGGGAGCTTGGGCAGAGTGAAGGTGAGTCTGTGATCTCTTTCCTGGTTGACATCTCCCTGGCTCTCAAGAAACTCCTTTGCCTTGTTTCTTTGCCCTCTGTTAAAAGTGTAAGGAGAGTATTCAACAGTGAGGACCAATATTCAAGAGTGAGGAGCAGATAGAATTTTTTGGAGTAGGGGAGTCTCTGTTAAGGCTGTTTGTGTTTTGTTTTGCTTTCTAACTTCTAAATAAAGCCTGACGGGAAGTGTTTGTGAGGCTGCATAGCAAAGGTTAAGGATTCAGACGGGCTGGGTTTGAATGGAAACTCTGCCACTTACAACCTCAGGCAAGTCACGGAACTACTCGGTGCCTCAGTTTTCCCACCTGTAAGTGGTGATAACAGCAACCACTCCCTAAGGTCATTATGAGGAACTAAGTTAACATTTATAGAGTGCTTCGAACAGTGCCTGGCACATAATAAGTGCCATAAAATAGGTGTTAACTTTTTCTAGTAAAGTGTTCCCAGGATGGAATGTAGGGGCTATTCATAGGCACGATCATAGCCCACTATAACCTTGAACTTCTGAGCTCAAGTGATCTTCCTGACTCAGCCTCCCAAGTAGCTGGGACCATAGATGTGTGCTACCATGCGTGGCTGAATTTTTAAAAATTAAATTTAGTTAAAGAATGGTTATAAACCAGAACAGTGGTCATTCTTAGTTCTCCCCAGTTTTCTCTTTCAAGAGTTTCCCAGTTGCTTCTCCAAGATGATCTGCTTCCTTGTTTTATCCCCTTCAGCGGCTGTGGTGTTATGATGATAGGCAACTCTGTACAAGGGAGAATGTTGCTGCTAGGGGACACGGATAGGAATAAAGGGCAGCTTGCAAGTACCTGCTTAATTTAGAATTAAATTGTCTTTAGTTCTAAAACAAACAAAAGAAAACAAAACCCCAAACCCTGAGCATTGTTGATGTTATGCCCATTTTATAGATGAGGAAACTGAGCCTCAGAGTGGGTTTTGTAAACTGGTCCAGCCCCAAGACTAAAATCCTAGTTTGTCCGAGGACCTGATCTTTCTACAATGCTGGTCCTCTCCCTGCAAATGCTGTTGTTTCAGTTACCGTTTATATATGTATTATCCTTATATTTAACTGATGGATTACAGTATTTATGGGAGTACTACTACCTTTGAATATTATGGTAAAATAAGAGACAGCTAAGGATCAGGCAGTGGGTTGGGATACAAGAGGTGTGATGCAATGGAGGAACTACCTAAAACTCCATGTTTTCGGTGTGAAATTTCATGTTACTTCCTGGCAGTTTCTGATATTCCACAGGGGAGGTCCCGAGAGAAGAGTTTTCCCAATAGAGTATGTGGCACTTACCTATAGCATCTATGCCTTGAAGCCTGAACAAGAGAAGAAGGAGTGAGAAGAAGTGAGGAACAGGCTGGACCAAGACCTATATGGTCAGAAGGAAAAAAGACAGCTGGAGTAGGATTGCAAAGTTAGACTTTAAACTAGTTAATGTCCTATAGGGCAATACAACCGAAACCTTTGGAGATACCTTTCTGTCTGACAGAATCCATTTATGGCTTATCAGTGTTCCACAAATTAGCATCTAACTTTTAATAATGTAGGCTCTATTTAAGAGTGAATGGTAAGTGAAACAAAGATACATTCCCCTAGAGAACCACATGACCCTAGGCATTCTTGTCCAACAGTGTTGTAGGATAACATTGAAAGGATACCTATAATATTGTTGTCTTATTTCAAGTTAGCAAGATTTTTGGTGTCAGAAGGAGGGAGGCAACTAGGTCTCCAGACATGTCTGGGAGGAACTGGGAGTCTCAGAGGCTGAGTTTTGGGTGGTGCAGGGACAGCTGACCCCAGAAGGCTCCGGGTTGTACAGAAGACAAGCCCGCTTGCCCCAGGGCAGCATCAGCATCCCTTCTATGGCTCCATCACCAGGCCAAACAGTGCCCTTGGCAACCCAAGGGCCAGGCCAGGGAAGAAGAAAACACAGCGAGGAAAGGCCATACAAGTGAGAAGTGCAGATGGCAGGGAATTCTGATGGCGGGCGACCAGGTTGGAGTCTGAAAACTACATTTAAGAAAACAACCAAAATTGAAAGCAAACAGACTTCAAGTTGAGAAACTTGCTCTCCCTGTCCAAAGTGCACAATTTAGAAAATGCCAGAGAAGCATAAACATGGCAAAACAAATTCAGCTACTTAATCTCCTTATTTTAGTAATCAGAGGTGGCACTGGGAATGTGGGTAACAACGGCGTTTGACTCAGATCCTCTTGACCTCACTTGGCTTTTCCTCCGTGTTCGGACAGCTTGTTAAGTTTGCTTCTCCATTCCATTCCTTTCTTGGCTTGGTGTTTGGTTTGTCAGCAGGATGGCAGTTTTCTTCCACCCAGTTTTTAGGAGCACCCTCTTTACCCCTGTGGGAGAGGAAGATGATCCAGCCCTTAGCCAGGACTGCTAGCCTTGTGCGTGGTCTGCCAGGCTCCAGAGGCCGTGAGAAGCCCTGTTCATTTGTCCCACTGTGAAGGTTGAACTTCTGCTTCCTGGCTGCAGATGGTTTCTTTCTTTTATTATTCATTGATTCATTGGGTCAATCACCAACAAGCATTTATTGAGCACCCACCAGGGCTAGCACTGGAGATACAGACATGGTCCTTAACTTTCTGAAAATTCTATTAAAAATCAAAGAACTCTCTGGATAAATGTTCCCTTCCTGCTGTGATACCTGTCATGAAGAAACTTGTTGCTATTAAAATGTAACTAGATATTCACATATGACATTCTCATGTCAGTTTCTGTTGAGGGAGGTGGTGAGTCTTTCTACATCCTGAGTTGAGACACCTGACCACCTGTTAGGACTTAAAAAGAGAAAGACTACAGCGCAGTTTGGGATCCTTTGTCCCTTGTCAACAGCAAAGATACAGAAGGATTGTTGTTAGAGAGGTCCAGGAAGTCTGTCATTGGAGAGAGGAATTTTTGGAGAAGACTGGTGGGATGGGGTGGTGTTTTCTGACCTGAGCCCCTCAGAGGAGAGTCATGATAAAGGAGCAGACCACCCAAAGAGCTTGCCCAGCTGTCTTCCAGAGTCTTGGGGCACAAAGGTGCATGTTGATGTATAGCTTACAGGGGAGTTAATGGGCTCTTGAGAATGTCCTGCCCTTCTAGAGGAGGAAGTGTGAGGGCCTCAGGGGGAGAACAACAGCTGGGAGCTCTTTAAGAGGGATTGTACCTTAGGTGACCCCCAGGGAGGGGCCATGAGGTCACACCCCAAACCCAAGTGCCCTGGGGCTAGCCGGAGGAGACTTTGTTCCCTCTCAGAGTTGCAGGGAAGGGTCCCAGTACTGGGGAGGCTCCAGGGAGCCTTTACTCTGCCTCAGAATAAGTCAACTTGGAACACCCACCAAGCCAAGAGAGGCCAACAGGCAACGCCACCAACCCATGGAAGTGTCCAGAAAGAGCCAGCTTTAAACATCTGCCATGGCCAGAGTAAAACCAACACCGATGATACCTGTTCCAGCCAAGTGTGGCTTCCCCTCTTCCCCTCTAAGGTGTCCTAAGCGGCTGCTAGGAAGGAGGTAAGAGAGAAAGTGACTGCAGCTTTTCTATCCTCTTTCCCCAACTCCTAGTAGCCTTCAAAGCCTGAAATAGGCATGAACTGGAGGATGCAAGAAGGTATAATGTTAAAGAAGTTTGGGATTGTTCCCTATTACCCAGAGCTGGTCTTTTTTTTTTTTTTTTTTTTGAGATGGCATCTCACTCTGTCGCCCAGGCTGGACTGCAGTGACATGCTCACGGCTAACGCAACCCTGACCTGCTGGGCTCAGGCGATCCTTCTGCCTCAGCCTTCCAAGTAACTGGAACTACAGGCCCATGCCACCACGCCTGGCTAATTTTTTTTATTTATTGCAGAGATGAGGTCTCACCAAGTTGCCCAGGCTGGTCTCAAACCCGTAGCCTCAGGCAATCCTCTCACCTAGGCCTCCCAAAGTGCTGAGATTATTGGCCTGAGTCACTGCGCCCAGCCTAAGAACTGATCATTTTAATACTGAGTGGGATTATTCTGGAGATTAAAACAATTGGAAGACTTTCCATGATCTAAGAGTGATCCGAGAGAAAATGGGACCTGCCCAAGACCTCATCCAGGAAACCAGAGCTAAAAGGCCAGCCTAGGATTCTAAGGGTTTAGGGGATGCAAGACTGTAACCAGCATTGCATTTCAGAAAGATCATTCTGGCTGTAGGATAGGAGACAGGTATGAGAGGCACATGTATGCAGGGAGACCAGGTAGGAAGTCTCCGGTAGTGTAGTGGTAGAGGTGAAGAGAAGGCAGGATGCAGTGAGGTGTGACTCCTACAGCCTCCTCATCTCTGTTGCTCACAGAAATCAGGGTCTAATTTAGCTCCCCCTGCCCCTGGACCTACTATGTGTACCTGTCCATAGTAGGTACTTAATAAATGAATATTTCTTAAAGAAGATATAGTGAGAAAAATGAGCACTGGAATTTACTTCAGTCATCTGTGGCAAAAAACAATGCTACCCAGCAAGTAAACTTAAAACCTCAGTGGCATATAATAATAAGCATACCATTCATGCAATTGGGATTAGCAGTGGCTGGATGTCTCTGTTGATCTTGGCGGGTCCCATTTTCTCTCAGATCACTCTTAGATCTTTCTGCCAGGCCTCTATCATGGCAGGGCAGGACCTGCTCATGTAGGTAGGGGGCAGCTAGCTGTTTGCTATCCAGACTGGCCTTGGCTGGGGTGCCTGGGGCAATTTCACATCCTCCAACAGGCTAGCCTGGGCGTGTTCTCATGAGGTGGGGGAAGTGTGAGAAAACAGAATTGGGGCCATTGATGCAATTATTCGAACACAGAGGTAGACATAGATTTGAATCCCATCTGCAACACTCACTAATCATGTGACCTTCAGTGAGTTATTTTACACTGTGTGGCTTAATGTCTTTATAAATTGGGGCTAAGAAGTCTTCTCTCAGGTAGTGAGGATTAAGTGACAGCAATAACCTCCCCTTGCTACTATATCATCCTGAGAGGGTAAATAATTCTATGTCACCACAGGTATAGAAATAAAAAAAGATTATTGAAAGATGAAAAATAGCTCGAAGGGGGGAGGGAAGGGAATTCTAGGCAGAAGAAATAGTGTGTGCAAAGACCCGGAAGTAGGAGAGTACAAAGGCT
>CAUYQG010005702.1:0-28733 GCA_963574415.1 Tarsius wallacei
TTTTAAATGGTAGGTCTCAAACCCAAATATATTTGACCGAAGGCCCTGAATAACATTGTGCGGTGGGCCTTGTGCGGCTCCGGTGCTCCTCTGAGGTGGGGAACTGTGAATTCCACTTATTCATGCTAAGCTGCGCACGTGTGTGCACATGCAATTTACAAAAAACAAATCCCGGTCAGAATCTCTGTCCGCTTGAGGTTTAAAAGCCTACTTGGCAGGCATTCATTCACTCATTTGCTCTCTGCACAAGTGTGTATCGCGCACTTCAGGACTGCAGGCCAGCCCCAGGAGAGAGACTGGCGAACACCATGGACGTGGTGTTTGTCCCCAGCCACTCCTCTCCCCTCCCCACCATTTCTGGGTGAGGCATTAGGACCAGCGGGACCTAATCAACCTGGTGACTTACGCAACGGCTGCGCCGGAGCTGGAGTAAGGGCTCGAGCCGGCAAGGGTGGTCAGGGCGGGCTCCCCGGAGGCGGCGGCAGCCGCAAACCCGCTCCGAAGCGAACGTCGGAGCAGGGCAGGGCGCGGCGGGGCTGGCCGAGGGAAAGTGGGGGGGCGCGGGGGCCGGGGCCGAGGCCGGGCGGGGCGGGGCGGCGGGCGCGGTAGGGTTAGGGCGAGAGCGTTCGGCTTCCCGGCGGCAGAGGGCGCCTGGCGCTGAGGTCCGGCGCCGAGCCGCCCGCGCGGGCGCGGAGAGGAGAGGCGAGGCGAGGCGAGCCGGGGAGCGCGAACGGCGGCCACTGCCACGTACTCCCGGCGGCGGCGCGGGAGGAGGTAAGCGGCGCGGCCCGCGGGCGCGGGGCGGCGGCGCCGGCCCGGACAGCGCAGTTCCCGCCTCGCCGGCTCCGCCTCCGCGTCGCCCCGCTGGCTGAGGCCCGGCGCCTGCGGGTCCCGAGCGCAACTCGCGCGGGCGGGGCCGGGGGTCGCCGGCCCGGCCGCTCGCCCCCTCCAGTCGCGGCTTCGGACGCGCGCCCCCGCCGCCGTGGGCCTGGGCTGGAAAAGTTGGGGCGGACCGCGAGCCCGCGTGGGCCGGGCGGGAAGTGCGGCTGCGGGGCGGATCGGGGGCGGGGCACGCGGCGCGGGGGCCCGGTCGGGGGGGCCCTGCTCGGGAGGCGGGAGACGCGTCCCGGGGGCGGGAGGAAGGGCTGCGCAGGGTGTCGGGGCGGGCGAGCGTCCGGCGGGGCGCCCTGCGGGGGGACGGGGGGAGGCCCTAGCGCGGGCGAGCCTGGGGGTCGGGGGCCCGAGGCGAGGCGGCCCGAGGCGAGGCGGCGGCGGATGTGGCGACGGGGACCGGGCTCTGCCTCCCCCCACCCCCCGCCTCTGTCCGGGCGGACCCCGAGGGGGGGCGCAGAGTTGGGGCCGCCCGTGGCGTCTGAAGACCCGAGGGGGAGTTCCTGTAAGGCGCCGGCGGAGGAGGGAGCAGAGCGGCTTCCTCCGCCGCTGGGGCCAGCACCGCCCCTCCCCACCCGCCAGGTTAGCTCTGGGCTGCAGTGCTTTTGTCCTGGGGAAGTTGAAGAGGGACAGCTGAGTGGATGAGATGTTTGGGGTGTTACAAGGTGAGTGGGATTGGTCTCACGAAATCGTAACTGTCTCTGGGAGCTGTCTGAAAAGACAACCCGTAACTGCTCGCACGCCCTCCCACTGCATGCGCTCTTTAGTACTGCGGAGGGCCAGGCTTCTCTACTCCTGAGACCCCCGGTGGGCTAGCAGGTCCCCAGAGCCCACAGCACATCTGTTCACAGCTTCGCGGGTGGAAGACATGGCCTTCTGTTCTCTTTATATCAGAGAAAAGAGGTTCTGGAGCTGCTGGCTGTTTTTTAGCAACCTGTGTGCAGCCCCTTGACAATGGAGATGCTGGCTTTTTTTCCCCCAAATAAACTTTGTATTCAAGACATCAGTATGTCCGGCCATTTGCAGCAGTGATCCAGCGGGAGACCCTTACTGGACTTCTCGAGCCTCGTTCTGGTCCTAGATGTGCTAGCAAGAAGTTGGACCGTGGATGTGTCCCTTGACCTCTCTGGACTTCAGTTGTTTTCTCTGTGACATGGGGTAGGAAAAGAGCTGAGGGAGACTGAGGTTTTTTCCTTGTGAGACTAGATCAGCCACACAAAATAAACCTCAGCCTATTCTTATAAAGAAATTAGGATGGATTTGAAAGAAAACATGAGAAACAAGAAAGATCGCAAAAAAGCAAAACAACAAAAAACTAATAAAATCAGTGATAGATCTACAATACGAATACTGTTCTCATGCAGGCAGTTGGGGTACTTGGCTGTCTAACTGTGTTTACTGTTAAGTTTCTGTGCTTAGAAAATATTACATATATAGGCCGGATGCAGTGGCTTACACCTATAATCCCAGCACTTTGGGAGGCTGAGGTGAGAGGATTGCCTGAGCCCACTTGTTCGAGACCAGCCTGGACAACTTGGCGAGACCTCATCTCTACAATAAATCAAAAAATTAGCTGGGCGTGGTAGCACGTGCCTGTAATCCCAGCTACTTGGAAGGCTGAGGTGGAAGGATTGCCTGAGTCCAGCAGGTCCAGGCTGTGGTGGCCGTGAGGGTGCTACTGCCCTCTAGCCTGGGTGACAGAGTGCTACTCTAAATAAAAAAAAAAAAAAAAAAAAGAAAATATTACAGGTATCTCAGCCAACTGTGGACCTGACTTTTTTCTTATTTGTTGACCTTCAGACTTGGAGTGGATGCTCAGTTGGGTTGGTCTTGCTGGGGTTTACCTGAAGAACAGCCTCAGGATCTCTCCTTGCAGTAGTATTATAGTTGTTTTTTTGTCTGTCTGTTGCTGGGATCCTAGAACTACAGTTCTGCCATCTTTTCCATTTTGGCTTGAGAGGTAGTGAGCTGATTCCTGTTATGTTTGTATTTCCAAATCTCCAGATTTCTTTGCAGGTGAGTAGTAAACAGGCAAGCAGTGCATTAAATGCAGCACATTAAAAATAGCTCAAGGCAGTAAAGTGTGTCTTCTCCACTCCACCTGGTCCCTGTTCCTTAGCCCTGGGGGCAACTTCTCACTAGAACTTCTGGGTCAGGTTGGGTTGTAAGCTGGTCTTGACATTTTGGGTGATGAGGGTCATCACAGAGTTGAAATGACTTGGCCACAGTTAGACGGCATATTAATAATGATCAAGCCACCGTGCGGAAAGAAGGGGTTTTTTTTTTTTTTTTTTTTTTGTATTTTGTCATAACTGAATGCTCCTGTTCTTGTTCCTCGGTAGCTTTCAGAGTCCATATTGGCTTTGACCACATCATTTTCAGGAATCCTTTTTTGTTAGTTTTTTGGAAGCTGCAGTTAATGGATATCTAGTTTGAGATAGTTGTGAAATGGTTTCTTCTCCAAAAGGTAAAGACTTGACTCATTAGGTTGACTCTTTAAAATACCCAGTATCTGTGTGTGTATAAATTGTATTTTAACTGAGGCTATTAATAAAAGTTGTAATAGTTGCCATTTGAGCCCCTGCCACTTATTAGGCACTGGAGGTAGGAATGAGCATTATTTTATGGGTGAGAAAACAAAGCTGAGAGAGGGCTCAACTCTGGTATTATGGCTGTCTTGCACACATTACAGATACTCTTTTATAATAGTGCAAAAGGAATTCTTAGCTCTCTTACAGGGTTGTGATAATTAAATGAGATCATGCATGTGAAAAGCAATATGTGAATTGCAAAGTGCTCTTGAACCCAGGACATTTTAATATCAGTGCTTGTGGACACTGACGCAGCATGAAGTAAATTCGAGTCTTGGGAGTCAAGCTAGCCTCTCTGTAACCACTGAGCCCACTGCTTGACTTCTCTGAGCCTGATTTCCACATAGGTAAGACTAATACCTGCCTTATATTAAGTGGGGTTAAACCCATTAATTTCAGTGGGTGCTCAGTGAAGGTTGACATCCACTCCTTCCTTTCCCTTACCCACAGGTACTTGGGATAATGGGATTGATTAAGCTTTTTCAGTAGAAATTGTCCTCAGGGGTAAAAGGCTTTTAAAGTACATTTTTGTACTTATAAATAATTCCTCCAACTTTTGCCTTCCCACCCCAGTCCCCAGCACTCACTGTGAATATTCCAGGGCCTTGACTGTCTTGTCTAAATGGAGGGAATTGAAAAAAGCAAGCCAGGTCTTTCATAGAAAGTTGAAAATGGGTGTAGCTCACTTCCTTTTGCCCATTCTGTGACCACCTCTCCTTTTTTGTTCATTTTGGTGGATAGGGAAAATATACTGAATTGGGGGGTTCTGGCTGGAGGGAGGTGTTGGAAGGACTGGAGTGTAAGGTGGATGGACTGGGAGGGAGGAGTGGAGTCAAAGCTGGAAAGTTTGACATGGAAACTTCTGTTAGATGTAGGGTTTGGCTAAATATGAAGCCAATTTCCATCTAGTCCTGTAAGGCTCTCTTTTGGGACTTTGAAGTTTTTGTGCTCCAGGCAGATTTTGACTAGTTGTGGTGGCATCATAAATGAGTTTCCATAGTAAGTTGTATGCCGAACGGAAATTAAGTTCCAAGAGGGTGTTTGTTGTGACTGATGCCAGAATATCTCTGAGAATTTTATTAAGATTCAGTCAGTCTATAAAAGTACTTCTTAGTTCTCTGAAGATATTAATTAGGAAATAGTTTTTAAAAAAACAGAAGGGTCTTCTATGTGAGCTTCATCTCATCTTCCTAAATCTTTGGAGCAAGTGAAATTCAAAACATCATAGAGATTTACATTTTAAAAGCATTTCTTTCTGAAAGTAATGTTTTTCTTCTCTTTGCTTCCTTCCTCTCACATTATTTTGAACTGAGTTAATTTTATTTTCTTTCTTATTGTGGTAGCACTAATTTTTATGTTTATGACCCTTAAGTTTTTTTGTTTGTTTTTTGAGTTGGAGTCTCATTCCGTTGCCCAGGCTTGAGTTGGAGTCTCATTCTGTTGCCTAGGCTAGAGAAAAGTGATGTAATCATGGCTCACCACAGCCTCAAACTCCTGGGCTCATGTGATCCTTCTGCCTTGGCCTCCAAAGTACCTGGGACTACAGATGAGTGCCAGCATGCCTAATTTTTTATTTTTTTGTAGAGGACAAGGTCTTGCTCTGTTGCCCAAGCTGGTCTTGAACTCTTGGGCTCAAGCGAGCCTTCTGCCTCGGCCTCCCAAAGTGCTGGGATTACAGGTGTGAGCCACCACACCTTATGACCCTAACAGATCTCACATGTGCCTTCTTTTCCTTTGAGACAGTTCTCCGTCATTCATTGTGAAGAGGTGGTGGATATATATAGCAAAGAAGGGAAGAGAGTGGGCCCTGGAGCCAGACTGGGGAGTGTAGAGTTGTGAACATTTAGAGAGTGAGGCTTTTTACAACTTGGATTCAGTCCTCCCAGCAGCTCTGGGAGGCTGATCATGCTTTTCCCAATGCACAGATGTGTAAATGGGTTCAGAAACACATGTGCGTTTACATAGCCAGCGGGCAGTTCAGGTTGGCTGTGATCTGTGGGACTCCAAAGCTATGCTTCCAACTGAAAAGGCAGGCAGGGTCTTGCATGCTCCGCCAGGAATTGGGACTTGGCTCTGCAGGGTGGAGGCCTCACTAAGGGAGAGGGCCAGTCCTGTAGTCTAGAATGCTCGGTGGGCTGTTTGTGGTTATGAAGTACAGCAAGTAGAAATTAGGAGTAGAGAGATGAGTCCATTGAGTAATTGGCTCAAGAGACAATGAGGACCTGAATGTAAGGCACTGAGATGGTGGCAGAGGTGGTGGAGAAGGGACTTGCTGGCATCCATAGAGCCTAGTCCCTTTGGATGCTGGAGTTGAGACAAGGAGGATCAGATCTGAGACTTTCCTTTCTTCACCTCATCCCTTCCCATTGCAGTTGACCCCTGGGCTTGGTGCTGGCAATGCCCACTCTGTGTAGACTAAAAGCAACCTGCAGAAACCCAGAGTGCCTCCTCTGGTCTCTGCTGACAGCGGAGAAGGTATGTGGGTACAGCCTGAAAGGGCCTTCCGCTCCATTCTCATTCCACCTTGCTAGAGGCATCTCGGAAAATGGAAATTGGATTCCTTAAACCCCTCTTTGGAAAGTGCTGGTCTGAGGTTTCAAACTTCAGGTGATGAGTGCTGAAAGACTGTTGTCTGCCCTCCACTGTTCCCTGTAGCACAGGGGACCCACCGGGGTTGCTCAGTGGTAAGCGAGGTTGACCTAGGGTCGCCCGAAGTTCAGAGACCGACTGGTCTTGGCAGTGAACGTAATGGTCAGCCCCAAAAGGAGGTGAGGCCACCCTCCCCTGAAGATTGCAGTCTTCATGGGGAGCCACATCCCACACTGGTGAGTGGGAGTCAGAACCCAGGAAGATGGTTGGCTGGTGTCTGCATGTTCTGGTCTTATGCTTGTTCTTTCCTAGTCAGTGCCAGACACGGTAATAAACTTGCTTTTGCACTTTGTTTTTCCAGATTGCATAATATCCTTTTCTTCCGATAGTTTGTTCTGGCTCTGGTGCTCTGGAGGTCAGTTGGTCAGGTTCTGACTCTATTTGGGCTGCGTTCTTGCTGCGAGGAGGCAGCCAGGCTACCTCTGTGGGGCCTGCTGCCTCCCAGCACCTCCAGCCACAGACTGTCTTTGCGATGAGTCACTCCAGGACACAGCTCACCTGCTTTCTGTGTGATGTTCAGTCTTTCCCTCAAAGGGATGACTTCTTTTCCTTGTCCTGAAGGCGCCTCTCGGCAGCGCTGAAGTGTCCAGTGAATCTGTTTTGTGTGGCAAGAGCTTACCAGATGGGGCACATGCTTTAATGGGGGGAGCATTTTTGCCTGCAGACATTAGCTGTAACGCCTACGTCTTGGACATTATGTCCCAGATAAGTCCTTTGTTGCTTTTCTCTTGACTTTGTATTTAGTTGTATGTTTGTATTTGGGGATGTGTGTTTTAATTATTACTGGGAAGCAAAAAAAAAAAAAGATATTTATTGCATGTTTAAATCTACAGCAGTGTCACTGCTTAGGCAAGCAGAAAGAATAAGGATATGTTTTGCCAGGATACCACTGACTGGTCACTCCTTCTTTCATGTTGTTGCTGTTTTGTTGGCAGAGACATCTGATCTGTATACTGGTTCAGTTTGGAGTCCGTAATGAGTATGAAAAGAGTGCTGGGCTGTTTGCCGAAGTGGATGGATGGACTCACTGAGTGGGCTCGGGGCTGCCAGTCTTGGCTCTCCCAACATTCCCCAGAGCCCCGCATGCCGAGCCTTTGTTGAAGAGGTGGAGATTGGCCAGGCCGTTCCTTTGGCCTCGCCTGGAAGCGACTCTGTTGGTGATGGTGGAGCCTTTCCCTGTTGTGGAAAAGGGAATTCTCTCTTAATCCTGGTTTTGGCTTGTTTCTCATCCTGTAGGGGTGGGAGGGAGGGAGGCCCCAAGACTAGTGAGTTTTGGAGACGGACAGGTGCAGGAGAGAGCAGGTTTGCAGTTTCCAGAGCTTTTACCCAGGTTTTCTGGCATCCCACATTTCCCTTTTTCCCTCTTGATCCTGATAAGCTCTGTCTTCAGTGGCTTAGAAATCGGCTGGCACTCATGCAGTCCTGGGAAGACCTGGGAGTGCCGCATGGAAACCTGAGATTGTATGACTGTTTCATGCAGGGTTGAAAGCCCTGTTGTGGTGATTTGTAATCAGTTTGGTTGCTTTCCATCTGAAACCATATAAGAGGTGAATATACTCTGCCTCTGCAGCCTACCCTCTCATTCATACAGAGCAGGAGACGTCAAGTATCCTGCACCAGCACCCCAGGTAGCACCTTCTCCAGGCCCTCAGAGATCACCAGTACTAGCAACTGGATATGTGTCCTCAAGCTGTCAGTTTGTATAGACACAGATACATACGGTTTTCTTTCTTTTACAAGCCATAAATCTGATTGCATCATATATGTTGTTTCACTATTTGCTTTTTTCACATAATGTATCATGGAGACCTTGTGTCTCTGCTGTTCTCTTAATTTGTCTTTTGTCTACACAATATTTTCTATTTTATGTAGGTATTTCATAATTTATGAACCGGCCCCTGATTGATGGACATATAAATTAACCCATTCGTTTTGCTATTGTATGTTCATACATATTAGTATGCACATTATTTTTCAAGAAGTGGAATTGGCATGTCAGCTATTACATTTGTTTAACACATTCCAGCAGTTCCCATTCTATGCTCTCAAGTGCTATACTAGTTTAAACTAACAATAGTGTATGAGGCTACCCATTTCCCCATTGGCTGCCATTCTGCTGGGTGAAAGAAATGGTTTGTGTTTAGTAGGCATTTCACTGATTATTGGTTAGGTTGCCTTGGGACGCATAATATGATCTCTTGATCTTAGACATTCAGAATGGTGGATCTGTAGTAACCATGGGGGATGAGGGAGCCAAGCCCTTGAGGACTCTGGTGTGAGCTTCCTGCCACCAGAGGTGGCAGCATGGCACCTGGAAGCAAGTGCCCCCAGTTTCATGTTTTCTCTGTTTCTCCCAGATGCTGGGTACGGTAATAGAACACTTTCATTTTGGTACACTGTTGGAGAGTGCAGCCTTGTTCAACCTCTATGGAAAGTGGTGTGGCAATTCCTAAAAGAACTAAAAATTGATCTTCCAGATGATCCAGCAGTCCTCTCCTGGGAATATACCTGGAGGAACATAAATCATTCTACCAAGACACCTGCATGTTTATAGTACTATTCACAATAGTAAAAACATGGAATCAACCCTACTGCCCAGTAGACTGGGAAATAAAATGTGGTACATATACATGATGGAATATTATGCAACCATAAGGAAGAACAAAATCATGAACTTTGTAATAAACTGAATGGAGTTGGGGACCATCAAACCAAGTGAACTGTCACAGAAACAAAAATCTGAATTCCACATGTTCTCACTCATAAGTGGGCCCTGAACAATAATCACATGAACACAAGGAAGGGATCCGCACTGCTAGGGGGAAGGGAGGGAGGAGGATGAGGACCAGGTGCAAAGGGTACCAGGTCCATGACCAGGGTTAGTGAGGGCCAGTTAGCCCAAACTTCATCTGCATGTAGCCTACTTGTGCAGTTAATCCTCACTTGTACCCCACATCTCTATAATAAAATAAAGTCGTTGAGATTACCTCCAAAAATTTTTTTTGTGTAACCTGCCAGAGTATTTCTCTAAACCTTTCTCCTGAGGAACCAAAGTTGTATAAGTATCAGTCGAGACCAGTCTGTTCTGCATTGCTAAGGCAGGCACTCTAGACTGGAGAGCTGAACTGGGAGGGCATTTTAAGATTATGTGCCAGAAAATCAGGCTCTGTTGCTTCTGGAAAAGCCTCCGGGAATATGGTGATGTGAGATCCTGTGCAAGGCATGTCTTATCTTCAGGCTGTGTGGTGACTTCCCCTCTTCCTGGTTTGCTGTGGGAATACTGTGATGGTTTGCCCCTTAGCAGGGTGCTTTGGGGGGAAGCAGTGGTTTCTTAGAAGGTTCTGAGGGGTGTGACCAGCGGGCTGGTAGAGAAGGCATCTGGTGGCCCCCATGAATAGGCTCATCCTGGAGCTGGCCCTGCAGGCTGGGCTGCGTAGTAGACACCACGGGCTTTGGGAAGCCCTGGCTCCTGAAGCGGGCCAGAGAGGAGTGATGGAGGGACAGCCTTGGGTGGGGCCATGCTGGAACCCAGCTCCCTTCAACCCCTAATTGTTGTGGGACTTGAGCAGGTTTTTAACCTCCCTGAGCCTCAGTTTCCTACCCATTAGCCAGGGATAATAATTAGTACCTACTTCACAAGGTTGTGCATATTAAAAGAATAATGTTTATAAAACTCTCAGCATATTACCTAATTTGTACTCAGTAATTTTTAGTGACTATTCCTATTTGTATTTTTAAGTGAATGACTATATATTACATTGTCTAAGTGTAAAAAATGGGCACAATTTGGTCAGAAGGTCTGTATTTGCCTAGGGTAGATGAAGGTGGGGGCTGTGGGAACTGGGAGGGGTGAAGGTGGCCGTGTGGGCAAGGAGCCTCAGGTGGGCAGGAGAGTGAAAGCCCTTTCCACTCTTTAGATTGAGGACCAGGGGATCGCTGGTATGCCCTCTTCTGTTTGTTTTGAGCTTGCTGAGTGAGGCCCTGAGAGTTGCAGTGCCTGTCCCGAGCCACAACTGGTGGGGACAGAGTGGAAGTTGTCCCAGGTCTCTGTGCCTGGGGGTTTTGGGGGGAAGGACCATACTGCCTCATGTTGCCCGCTGCCAGATGCAGGAAAGTAACTACACGGTGCTGGGCACTTCAGAGGTCAGCTGTGTATTCCTGAGGCTCTGGTGAGGTGAGGTTGCAATTGTATGGGGTGACACTGAGTTGGGATTCAGACTCAGGCCTGCCTGGCTCCAGAGCTCTTGTTCTTATGCTCCTAACAGTACCGGTCCCTGGTTGACGTCTGTGCTGGCTTCATTCCCCTGTTACCTGCGTGTATATGTGTGTTCATGTTTGATGGCAAGTTCATCTGAAGCCCCTAATTTATTCACCGATGTTTCACCCAAACCAGAAGTCTGAGGCCTGCAGGTTGAATGTGGAGAAGACTGTATGACTGTAACCAGGACCTGCAGAGTAGCCCAGGGTGCCAGGGTTCAAGTGGGGAAAAGAAAACCTTGCTCTTGGGAGTCAAACTTTTGGGTGAGCTTGTGGTCTGTGGGCCTGGGAGGGGCCGAGTCACCCACTGAGCACACAATAGGACCTGGTTAGACCACATGGCCTGTAGAGTTCTAGATACACAGGCCTGTGATATGAGTCTTGATAATTGTATGAAAATTAACTCTACAGACAGCAACCTGTGGTGTGAGAGAGATGTCAGAGGAGTGTGTGATAAGTGCAGACACTACCCTAAGTGTAAGTCAGCAGAATGGAGACTTCACCCTGGCTCCAGAGGTCTCAGAGGGCTTCTCTCAAGCATGCAAATCAAAACAAGCCTTGCTTCTCCCTTAGCAGGTAGATTGGGATTCTAATTCACCCTTCACGGAGATAAGAACACACAGAGATAAGGACACAGAGATGAGGACATGGGAGGCCCAAGAGATAAGGTACTTGTTCAAGGTCATGGCCCTCATTGAGAGGAGGGCCGAGTCGCGTCCTGCCTTTTCTTTCCTACCTAGGCCACATGTGGTTAGTGTTGACTGTGCGGAGCAGCTTTCCTGGGGATTAGCTCAGTATTGTATATGCAGTGAACGAGCAAGGTCCCAGTTGAGTCTTGTCCTAGCTCTTCTGTCTCTGTGAAGTTAGGACATTAGTCTCCCAGTGTTGCCCTCTATGGGATGAGTATAGCAACCTGCCTCCCTTCTAAGCTTATCTTCACTCAGTCAGAACTCATTCAGCAAATATTACTGAGTGCCTGCTGGGTGCCAGACAATGAACAAAGTAGCCCAAATCCTCTTATCGTGGGGCTTATTTTCTAGGGAGGATGACAGACAATAGTGATTGTAATACTTGGTGTGTTTGTTAATTTCTTACGGCTGCTGAACAAAGTACCAGAAACTGGGTGGCTGAAACAACGGGAGTTCATTCTACCACAGTTTTGTGGCTCTGAGGGAACTCTCCATGCCTCCTCCTGGCCTCTGGTGGTTGCCACCATTTTCTGGAGTTCTTGGCTTGTGGCATCTTCGGTATCTGCCTCTGCCATCACACAGCATTCTTCTTGTGTTTGTGTATTATTTAGGGTTCTCCAGAGAGACAGAACCCATAGGATGCACATAGATATACGAGAGGGAATTCATTAGGAGAATTGGCTCACATGATTATAGAGGCTGAACAGCCACAAGACAGGCTGTGGTCAAGCTGGAGACCCAGGGAAGCCAGTAGCTTGGCTCACTTCAAGTCCCGAAGCTTCAGAGCCAGAAAAGCTGATGGTGTAGCTCTCAATACAAGGCTAAAGGCCTGAGAACAGGAGTGGGGGGTGGAGGAGTGGAGGAGCAGGGTGTGGGCTGTATTGGTGCAAGTCCTGGAATCTAAAGGCTAGAGGACGTTGGAGTTCTTCAGGACAGTGCCAGCTCCAGGAGAGAGTTTACCTTTCCTCTGCCTTTTTGTCTTATCCGAGCCCACAGCTGATTGGATGGTGCCCATCCACGTTGGGTGAGGGCGAATTGTCTTTATTCAGCCCATGAATTCAAATGTTAATTTCCTCAGGAAACGCCTGCCCAGGCATAATGCTCTGCCAGCTACTGGGCATTTCATAATGCAGTTGACACCTAAAGTTAACCATCATGGTCTGTGTCTGTTTCTTATGAGGATACCAGTCATTGTGTTAGGGCCCACCCCATTCTAGTATGTCCTTGGCCTTTTTTTTTTTTGTGGCAAAACACCGTAAAATTTACCATCTTAATCATTTTAAATGTACAGTGCATTAGTATTACCTATATGCACATTGTTGCACTACAGTATGACCTTGTTGTATTAGAGTTCTCCAGAGAAGCAGAACCAGTAGGAGTGTGTGTGTGTGTGTGTGTGTATAAAGAGATTTATTCTGAGGTGTTGGCTCATATGATTATGGAGGCTAGAAGTCCCAAGATCTGCAGTCAGCAAGCTGGAGACTCGGGAGAGCCAATAGTATAGTTCCAATCCAAGTCTGAAGGCCCAAAAACTAGGAGAGCTGATGAGGTATGTTCTAGTCTGAAAGCTGGCAGCCTTGAGACTCAGGAAGAGCTGATTTTTCAGTTTAAGTTTAAAGGCAGGAAAGACCAATGTCCCAGCTGAAGCATCTTGTTTTTTCTGTTGAGATCTTCATTTGATTGGATGAGGGCTACCCACATGAGGGAAGGCAGTCTGTTTTACTCATTCTGCCAATTCAAATATTAATATCATTGGGAGACACCCTCACAGACAACCTAGAATACTGTTTGGTCAAATGTCTGGGTGCCCATGGCTCAACCAGGTTGACACATGAAGTAAACCATCACGCTCATCTTAACAAACTGTATCTGCAGCGACTCTGTTTCCAAATAAGGTCACATTCTGAGGTCCAGGTGGACATGAGGTTTTTGGGATGCTGTTCAACCCAGGCAGTATGTGAGATTCTGATGATTGTTGAAAAGTAGTAAGTCCTGGAACATGGAGAGGGGACATTGAAGGCGACCAAGGAGGGCCTTGCTGAGAAGGTAGTATGGGCGGAAGGGAACAAGGAGTGCTCTGGAGAGCAGCTGATGTGTGGAAGGGGAGCAGCCAGGGCAGAGGTCATGGCTCAAGCAGACCCCAGTGTGGGGACAATGTGGTTCAAGTCCAGTATGTGCAGCGGAGGGAAGGGAGAGGTTAGAGTGTGAGAGGGGATGGGGGTCAGAGAGATCCTTGCCTGGCTGGACAGAGGGCTTTGCTCCAGTGAGATGGGAGCCACTGTTGGACCCATGAACAGGAATGAAAGCAGGTACCATGGACCAGCTCACAGAGGACTCCTAAGTCCAGATGGCCGCAGCTGTGCTGTGTGTGTGCCTAGATATTTTGCAGCAACTGTTTCTAGACAGGTTTTTAAAAAAATGTTAATGCTCTGTTGACCCTTGATCTACCCACCTTTCCCTTCTGTTCTCTGTCCTTTTATATGCCTTTTTACCCATCTCCCCACACATAAACCACAAACACTGAGAGTAGAAGGACAGATGTGCTGGGACTTGCAGGAATCTTCACGTGTGTGGCCGCCTTGCTGTGAGCTGAGAACTGGTGGACTCTTACTCCAGCCCTGGGCCTGCTTGGTGAACTCTGTGCCTGCGGTGTAGGTGATCATTGCCCTGGGCAGATTTAGAAAATGCCGAGGTCAGCATGACAGGTTCCAAGATCCTTCTGTGTATAAAGTCACCATGCCGTGAAAAGAGTCGAGTCAGCTCCCCTGGTCACCGGGCCCCATTTGGCTTTGAAAATACAGGGATGAAAGTTTGAGAGGGCCTATGGAGAGAGCGAGTGAACCGTGCAGTCTGGTTATAGGGCCCAGGCCTTCTCTGCTGCCCACTTTGTAACTGGCCTACAAAGTTTCCTCACTTTGCTGTGCTTATATGTCATGAAAGCACTTCAGCCTGCTCTTAGTACTGGTTGTTAAAAAGAAGAGGGTTAAAAGACTTGCCACCATGTGCCTGGCCTGATGGCCTGAGGCCTGTGCCTGTTTAGTTTGCACGGCTGCTGGGGGATCATGACATCAGGCTCCTTGGCCTCTGCTCTGAAGGGAAATCTTATTCTGGTTGACATTTAATTTCCTCTTCGGGCCTCTAAAGGAAAGGGCCTGACATCATGTGATGAGGGCTCAGGGAAGCGGGCCTTGGTGGGCCTGATTTCAAACTCCCCTCCCTGCCTCTGCTTCCTTTCTAAGGTAGTGCCAGAAAGGGAGCCCGTTTGGGGAGGCTGTCTGGGAGCTGCAGTCTGTGTGACCCTCTGGGGAGCATAGCTTTAGAAGGTAATTATGTGTAAGTGGAGATGGAAATAGAACTCCCAAGTGCCAAGAGCAGCTGCTCTTCCCTGGTATTTCAGGAGCTGCCTTTGGGCGCCACTCATTTTCCTCCTCCCAAACAAAACGCATCCATACAGAATGAACGTCGTGAAGAGTATTCCTGGCTAGAAAGTGAGCGCTACAAATATGTTGTGTGCGAGTGAAATTCCTTCTTCAGTGTTAATCTTGGGATGCTTCCTTGAGCATGTTGAAGGAGCTTTCTGTCTTTTGATTTGTTCAGTCTTTCTCTGCCAGAGCACTACAGGAAGTTGTGACTAGGTGGCATTCCCTCAGAGTATGTGGAGTATGGCTTGGTTTCTGTGTTACAGTTAGAGCAGAGGGGCCTTGTCTAAGGGTGGGAGCCAGACAGGGCACCAAGTGTTCTTTGTCCTATGCCCTGGGGTGGCTTTTGTCTCTGTGCTGATGTGCCAGCATTTAGTAAATAAATACTTCTTGAAGGAAAGGATGTTGTGGGTGTGGGCCCTGCCGTCTTTGCTAGGCTGTAAGCAGGCAGCATGCTGTGATTTTTGCTCAGAGCCCTGAGAGCCCAGTCTTCTGGTCCCCAGATTAGAACTGGAGCATAATGTTCTGGTCTCATCACTGCCACCTTGGAAATCACTTGCCTCTCTGGGCCTTAGTTGTCTCATCTTTAGCCTGAGCATTGGGTGAAAAGATTGGAATAGGTGTCTTCTTTCTTTGTGTCCCTCTACCTACTCTGGGCAGCCCCTTGCTGGGTACTGGGTGATTCCTTGCGCCTGTCTTCCTGGTCACAGTGTAAGCCCCTGAGGGCTGGGCTGTTCGAGGCAAAGGCAACATGAACCCTTTGTCCCAGCCAGCCTGACACATGCAGAGCTTCCCCAGAACACACCCAGAACTTCAGTTACAGTGCTTCCCAGTGGCCTTCTTCCTTTCTGACCGCCCCAGAGTTCCTACTTTCTGGGTCAACTTGGATAGGTGAGGAGCAGCAGGTGGTGGAGGATCTGGCTGCAGAGGCAGGTGTCTCCAGCTGCTCAGCCTGATCTTGTTTTTTTCTCACCTTTCACACAACTTTTTATCCTTGCCTTGAACAAAGACCTTTTATTTCTGGATGTTGTTGTGAGAAATTTTTGCAATTACACGTAAGATAGAAAAGAATGGATCATGATCACAAAGTTGTATATACATTACATTCCAAGTTTGTTAAGAAATATCTATATGTAGGAAAAATACTATAAAGATCTTATTTCAGTGGTTATTTCTGGCTTTCGCTATTATAGGAGATTTTTGCATTTTTTTTGGTGTTTTTACACCAAGCATGTATTATCTTTTCTTTTTTTTGAGTTGGAATCTCACTCTGTCATCCAGGCTGCAGTGCAGTGGCATACTCATGGCCAACCCACCTTCGACCTGCTGGGCTCTGGCAATCCTTCCGCTTCAGCCTTCCAAGTAGTTGGAACTACAGGAGCATGCTACCACACCTGGCTAATTTTTTATTTATTGTAGAGACGAGGTCTTGCCAAATTGCCCTGGCTGGTTTGGAACCTGTGGGCTTAGGCAATCCACTTATCTTGGCCTCCCAAAGTGCTGGGATTACAGGCTGAGCCACTGAGTCCGACCTGTATTATCTTTTTAATAAAAACTATTAAAATTATTAATAATGAACAGCTACTTATTAGGGTTTAATGTGTCAGACAGTGTAAGAACTTGCCATTATAATATCTAATCCTCACTGTGAACCTGTGAGAACCCTTTTCTAAAAAATCAAAATAGGCTGGCATGGTGGTGTACAGTCCCAGCTGCTGAGAAGGCTGAGGTGGGAGAGTTGCCAGCGTCCGGGAGTTCAAGGCTAGCAGGGGCCATATAGTGAGTCTCTTAAAAACAAACAAATATTAATCTAGCTTTTGTTACTGTGGTAAAACCTACATAAAACTTGCCTTTTTATGTTTAAGTGTCCAGTTTTGTGCCTTAAGTACATTTGCTGTGAGATCCTTTTTTGAACTCCTTATTTTATAAACGAGGAAGCTGAGGCTTAGAAAAACAAAGCTGTTTGCTTCAGGTCACAGATCTAGTAAGCTCCAGAGACAGAATTTGAACCCAGGACTGACTGATACTCAGGCCCCAGGTTCCCAGTATTTGTGGCATGTGGCAGCTGGAGTTCACGATTACTTGTCCTGCCTGTGCTCACTACTAGACTGTGGAAGACCATTTCCCTAGTGTTTTCTTTGGATTCTAGGGGTTGGATTTTGTGTATTTGCCCAGAGAGGTGGTGGTCAGTCTGTCTCTGGGGGCATGTGGCTGACACAGGGGCTTCCTGTTGGTGGATGCCAAGATTGATAATTTGTGTGTTCCTGTTGTCAGTAAGAAGGTTACAATCTGTTGGAATTCTGTCTCTAGAAGGTACCTGGCAGTGTAATGAAAAGAGCAGTGGCCTAGAGGTCAGATATGTGGCTTTGTCATTTTGGAGAATGAGCCTTGACCTTGGAGTTAGAAGTTCTGTGCTTTAGTCCTGATTTTACCATGTGTCTTCTCATTTCTAAGTGAGTGACACAAATGCCTGCCCTCCAGGATGATGGTGGTGACTAAATGTCATATGGTGGAAAGTGCTGAGGAAGCAAAAGAGCTGTCAGGGAGGTTTCTGTGGTGTGTACTGGTGTGGGGAAGAGTGTCTGGGGCTGACCCCAGGGTTCTGAAGAGGATGGGTCTGGCTGTGAAGAGTAGCAGGTTTGCAGTTTTGTTTTGTTTTGGCTGTTGGCTTGCTTCCTCCACTATCTCTTAGCTAGTGAGGTATGGTGTCCACTGTCTGCCTGGGGCTGAATGCTCTGGGGCTTCACTGGAATTTGTCCCTGCCAAGTTCCTTGGGTTCATTCTCTCCAAAACACACTTCTCCCTAGTGAAGTGAGTGGTCATTTAGGAGATCATTGTAAATGATAGTTCTTTGGTGGTTGAAAGAGTCAGCAGCTTTCCCTGACCTTGTCTGTCTTCCTTGTCTTTGCAGCAGGTGTCAGTCATCTGTCTCTTTTTTCTATTCTTGAGTAGCCAAGTGGGCTGGACCTAGAAGTCTGTTGCTGGGGCGGGGAGGTGCTCACCTTGATATGGTGCATGCTTCTTGTTGGACCCATTCTGTGCAAGACACTGTGAAGAACATCAAGATAAAGAAGGCAGGGTCTTACCTCTAAAATCCCTTGTTTCATGAGTAGCATACATATACTCAAACAATTAATTATGGGGGTCAGGAATAGGTAGCTTGAGAAATCCCTGTGGTGAGAGGTGCAACCCTCAGTCAAGTGGATGAAAATGCATTGCTGGGGATAGAGGGATGAATTGCTGGTGTGAGTTCTGTGACTTTTTGCTTTTTTACAGCTGTTTGAACAGCTGTTTCTGAGCTGGGGTTTCTGTCTGGCTATCCCAAGATGGTTTTTTTGTCATCCTGTGGCAGTGTGTGTTTCACCTGACTGGAAAGCTGGGATCCATGCAGGGTTCTGCTGAAGTCTGTGGCCCTGTCTCACAGTCGCTTGTCTTGTGACTTTAAGAACAGTACTTGAAGACTAAGTAGGTCGCAGATAACTATTTTGAACTGAGTGTGGCTGGGCTGCACAGGCATTTAATTTCCGCATCAAATCCTGTTGGACTTGTTGGCCCAGGAACTTGGCAGCAAGCACTTGGGTTGGCCAGATGATGTATTTATAAAGTGTGAAGAGTCTGGTGGTCATGAGACACTCCCGCTCTGTACTACTGTGGGGAAGCCCTGGTGGAGAGGCTTCAGAACCCGTTAGGAAGTGGGGCTGTGTAGTTTTTCCACCCTGCTGTCTGGTTTTCTGAAAATTGTTGGTTTCCACTAACATCATGAAACTTTTCCTTCAAGGGACCAAATTTAATTTTTACTCAGTGTTAGTTGACCTTGCTTTAAGTCAGTAATAGCTTCCAGTTGCTGTGTGCTGTGTCTGTTATGCTGATTATCTCATTTAATCCTCACAACCTCAGCAAGTGTTATTATTGTCTCCATTTTATAGAGGAAGAAATTGAGAATCAAATGGTGTGGTAATTTGCCCATAGATCGAGTGTCTAAGTAGGAGGGCCAGAGACTCAAACCCATTTGGTCCTTTTGACCAAGACGTGGCCTTCTGCCCTGGAGTGTGCTGGTCCCAGGGGCCCTGAGAGTAGATGGCCTGGCCAGCAAGGATGGGCACAGTAGTGGCTCCTTGGCTTGTTCTGAGGTGAGTTGTGACCTTCCTCTTGGTAGAGGCTGGCCATGGGTGTTGGGGACATGGGTCCCTAGCTCACGGAAGCATCTGTGTGGAACTGGAGTTGCGTTTCAGGCTGTCCTCCTGGTGTGAGTGCACTACAGAATTGGATGTTTTCCTGTTCCACTGTTTTTCTGTGGGTGTCCTTGCCCAAGAAAGACCTGGGGTGAGTTCAGGGAGATGGAAAGATTCTTGAGATGATGTCGGTGGTGAAGGCATAGGATGAACTACCTCCTCTGTGCGCACTGGCTAATGACCTGACTCTTTCTTCATTTTCAATATTCCACGCTTTCCCTGCGTTTTTAAGGATGAAACACAGGTCTCTAGGTGTGTGTGCTTTGTCCTTCTATTCAGTTTTTCCTCCTAAGCTAATTATAGAGTCCTGCAGTAATGTTGTATAAGGTCATTCATATTTGTTGGAGTTCAGAGTTTTCAGCACTTTGTTCAGGTGTTGTCTCTTCCAGTGCTCCCAGAGTCATTATCATCTCCACCTTACAGACAAGGAGTCTTAAGAGAAGTCAGAGCTGACACTTGTAGGTAGCATACTTTCTTTTATGCCATAGCTTCCCCTGAAAGTTTCCAGAAAGCAGTCGAGGAGGTGTTTGCTTAAAATTAACTTCTGTTCTGACAGTGAAAAAAGTCCTTTTCAAATGCTGTCTGGGCTTGCTGGTGCAGAGTGGGGTTCTCTGTCAGGAGCACCTGGGACAATCCTAGGTTCCCTCCCAGCTATTTCCTGGCTTTGTGAGCTTGGGCTGGTTAGTTAATTTCTCTGAGGCTGCAGCCTATAAATTGGAGATTATAATACTATCTAAAAGAGGCTATGATAAGAGGTAAATGAGATAGTGCATGTAAGCTCACTTAGGACTCAATTAATGGCTTGTAACTGTTTGTCTTTATTTTTTAACCAGCATGACTTGGTGAAAGCATAGATCTTGGCTATGGAAGCCGAGGCCTAAGATACTCTCCTTCCCCAAAGGGCATCGGTAACTGACTCTCTTTGTAAACCACCTTCCCCCAAACAAGAGGAAAAGGATAATCATACCAGAACCCTTATTTCAGCTAGATTTTTCCAAGATCTTTCTACTCTTTTTGGTCTTGGGATGGGGTGCTGGTATTTGCTTCATTTGCTGGAAACCAGAGCTCTAAGGAAGTCCATGTTTGCCACACAGCAGCCTCTGAGAAATGCCCAGTGTTTTTAAAAATGAAGAAGTGCCAAAACAGGATTTTAGAAACAGTGTATTTTAAATGTGTACATTGGACACATCAGCACTTTTAGCACACATACCTCCACCAATTGTATAATTATCTTGAGAAGACTTTAAAAGTCTAAATTTGAGGTGTTCTGGTCTCACCTCTTAAAAGGCCTACTCAGCCATGTACGGTGTTTAAGTCTTACTTTTTTTACCACCTAATGAGAAACACTCTTTCTTTCCCTCTCTCCTGCCTTTCCTTCTTTTTAAGTTTTTATAAGTTTGAGTCTAGACAAGTATAGGGGAAATCCAGAGGAACCAGAAAGTGGCCTCTGGAAAGTGCCTTCTGTCTTTGGGGATTCCAACTTTGTATATATTTGCTGTGTAATCTTGAGCAATTCTGTTTACTTCAGTCCTCAAGAACTTAGTCTCACAGGAGAGACAGACTTGGAGCTGTCCTGATATTGCTGTGGGTACAAAGATTCTTTTCTCAGTATGGTGGTGGTGATTTTACAATCTCAAGGCTTTGTAAACAAGAAATTCACAAGGTGTGGTTTTTTCATACTAAAATAATTGAAAATGGGATTAAGGGCTGGACTTCTAGCTTGAGATGCTTTCTTGCTGGGCTCCCAGACTTTTGTTACAACACCTGGTACAGGAACAGTTACTTGTTTACCTGTCCACCTTCCAAGCTTGCCAGCAAGCTCCGAAACAGCAGGGACTTGGCCTATGCCCTGTTATATTTCAGGTATCTTATGTATTGTACTTTCAGGTGGAACACAACTGATACCCACATAAAAGGATTTGGGGTCACAACATGGTGGAAGAAGGCTAAGGGATCTCAGCCACTAGGAGGCGTTGGGGGCTTTGTGGTGCTAGGGCTGCTGAAGGTCCTCGGTTGTGTAAGTTGGTGCCACATAGGCAGGCTTGTCTCCCTCCCCCAACCCTCCCACCCCAGCTCACAGCTCCTCTGATGAGAAGCATGGAACCAGGTACCAGGTACGAGATAGGTATCTTGTAACAAGCCAAAGGGGTGAGTGGTCTTGTTTCTTGCTTTTGTACCATGATCTGGAGAAGTTATGCAGCTCTCTCATGGGAATGTCAGCATTTGAAAGCAGGTTTGCTGGACTCTACATCTCCTGCCCTTAACAGCTCTGGCACACTGGCACATCTGCCCTGTGGACATGTCCAGCCATACACATCAAATTAACCTGACAGCCCAAGAAACTTAAATTAGATCTAGGGAAGAACTTCCTGACATTTAAAAAAAAAAATTTGTGCTAAAATGGGGCATTCTGAAGTGGAGGCTTTTCTAGCTATCATTCACAATCCATAGTCATAGCATTAGTTTGGTAGATTGACACATTTAAAAAAGAAAACAATTAAAAAAATAGCGTATCACAAAAGGTAAGGCTTTGTGTGCATGCGTGTTCCAGGTCATGCTAGAAATATACTTCTGACTTTGTCGGTGGTCAAAATATCTCTCATATATATAATAGTTTAGACTGGTAGTGGCTGGATTGTGAAAACTCTGACGGCAGGGATCTGTTTTCTTTTATGCTTCCTTCATTGGTAGCCTATGCTGAGTGCTTAGCTGATTGGTTGGTCATGGGGGAGAACTTGCTGTAGTTTACCCTTCAGACTGGAAGATTAGTCAGGGGAATGTCAGGACAGTTTGCAGAATGCTGTCTCACAGGGAAATGAGAGGCAGTCTTGCCTTTGCTTTATAAATGAGGAAGGCAGAAAGACAAGTGTGTGAGAATTAAGAGCTTGGGCTCTAACATCTGAGAAACCTGGGTTTCAGTTCTTTGTGTGTAGTGTCTTAGTTGTGTTATTTTTGGGTAGCTTTTAAGCCTTACTTTCTCCATCTTTAAGCTGGGTGGGATAAGGGCATCTACCTTAGAGGTATTATAAGGTTTAAATGAGATAATTTGGATTAAGTATCTTTAGCACAGTGCCTGGCATCTGATAAGCAGTTAGTAAGTATTATGTACTGTTCTTGATTTTATGATTAATATTAATAGAGATTGAGTAACTTCATGTTAGGTCCCAGGGCCCAAGCTGGAGAGGCTCTGGGAGAGGATTCCTCTCCCAGAGCCCCAGTTCTGTGATGGTTGTTGATATTGAATACTTTGCATTTCATCAAAAAGCAACAATTTCCTGAAACGGAATATAGCAACATATATGCTCAGACTGGTGGCTTTGTGTCAAACACAGTGATGGCTTTAGTGAATGATTCTGAAGCTGAACAGGGAGAGCCACTCACGAGAAGAGAATGGCATTTCTTGCTTTGTTTCCTTCCTGGTCTTCGGTTTTAGTTTGAACTTTTAAAGAGTTTACGAGAGCTAATCTTGGTGTAATTTATGTTTTGCTCATGCATCTTTGTTGGCCCCCACTTTTGCAAGAGGTGGAGCTGTGGGTTTAATCTTTGGCCTGCCATTAGTGTTTCGGGTATGTCTTCTTGTACTCTCAGGTAGGCATGCACAGTAAATTAATTGAGTTGTTTTCAACCCACTTTTTGTCTAGTTGAACACCTGCCCAATGGATGCTGCCAACCCACCTGCTGTTACCTGACTTGCCAGCCGTCCCTGTCATGTCAGTTTCTTGCTTGTATCCCAAGAGTCAGAGAACTGTTTTCTTCTTCACTTAATTTAAAGACGTGGATGGATCCTCTTTTGGTATAGTCTCTGTGCCTGCCCATCTCCCACTATCCTCCCAATTGAGTTAATTGGTGACTGTAAGACAGTTGAAAGACCTGATGCAGGATGAGGGCACATATGCTCCCTGGGTTGGTTTGTCATGCTTGTCTGTCTTTCCCCTGATCCCAGACTGAGTTTCTAGCAAGCCATTCTTAAAGTAGTGCTGATAGTTTAGAGCTGATTAGAAATATTATTTTAAGGGATGAGATACAAGATGGTTTTTTTTTTGAGTGGCATTTTTTGACAATAGGAACTTATATCTTTCTAAAGAGAAAAATGGCCTCACTAAACAGAACTGGGGCAGGGAACCCCATCTTCCTTGTCATAGAAAGTCATCCCTGCTCATGACCTGACAGTTTTCTTTGGTTGAAAATTCTCATAGCCAGCCCCGTGCTGCTTGTGGATGCCTGGCTTAGGTGTGCTTTTGTTGTTAAAAATGTTCTTGGAGTTACAGCAACCTTTGTTAATTACTTGGTAGAATTATGTATCTTAATTTTCTCTTTGTGGTATCCTCGGCCTTTTAAAAAGATAGAAGTGTACTGTTTGTGTTTGTTACACCCAGATATGAACTTACTAAAAAAATGAGATAAGACTAGTAAAATGTACTTTTTAACTACATGAATTTCACCGTGGTTTGCATTTTGTTTTCAGTTTCTTTCTGACTTTTCTTTGTAGATTTCAAATTTTTAAAGTATTTCAAAAAGCTAAACATAGAACTACCATAGACCCAGCTGTTTCAGTCTAGGTATATACTCAGAAAACTTGAAAACAGGGACACAAATCCTTGTGCACAAATGTTCACAGCAGCATTATTAATGATAGCCGAAAGGGAGTAGCAGTCCCAGTGTCTGTCGATGAATACATGGATAAACAAAATGTAGTATGTCCATAACATTCAGCCATAAAAGGAATGTGGTACAGATATGTGCTACAACCTGAGTAAACCTTGAAAACATGTTATAGGTGAAAGAAGCCAAAAACAAACGGCCACACATTATATGATTCCATTTAGATGAACCATCCAGAATAGGTAAATTCATAGATCAGAAAGCAATGGGTGGTTGCCAGGGGCTGGAGGAAAGAGAGTGGAGATTTACTGGGCACTGGATACTGGTTTTCTTTTGGAGTGATGAAAAAGTTTTGGAATTAGGTAGAGGCTGTAGTTGTACAACATTGTGAATGTCTAAATGCCACTGAGTTGTTATATGAGTTTTACCTCAGTTAGCAATTTGAAGGGGTAGCCATATATGTTCTTGCCAAAGGTGTCTTTTCCAGTGACACCATGCAAGAATTGCTCGCCAGGGAAACTTGAATGTAGGCAGAGGAGGAGTGTAGGGTCAGCCTGCTGGGGCTGGGATCCTGGCTTGAGCTGCCTTTCCTCCCTCAGCTCTCTCCTCTTCTGTAAAGTGGGCTTACAGTTTTACTTTTGCAGGTTGCATGAGAATCAGGTGAGATAATGGCATAAAGTGCTTATACACTGTAAGTGCTTAATAAATATTAACCTTTATCTCTGGTCTGCAGAAGGAGAGAATGAAATGGACTCAGGGAGAGAAGCAAAGCTGGACTCTAAAACTTGGGTTGATTTCAGCCATTTAGATTTAGGTTAGACCTTTGAGAAAAGAATTTTAGAAATCCTGTTCTCTAGTTTCCTTTGAGAAGTCACTATAATCATGTGCAGCCAGCGAGGCTGGTGGGAGCTTACTTCTATCAACTATAACAAAGAATATTTGTCAAGTGCTTAGAACAGAGCCTGGCAGACCGTGAGGGCTCAGTTAAATGTTTGATTAAAGAGGAAAAAAATGGTCCAACGATGGCAGCCATGGGCAAGGACCCGCCCACTTCCCTTCTTCAGTACCTGCCTCCTGCTTGGGTGGTCTTGCTCTGGAGCTAGTTTGCCAAGAGTGTTGAGCACACTCTGAGATGTGCCTGCATCTTTTGTCAGCGCTCCAGTGTTTGCAGGAAATTGAGCCACTGGTTCACCTTTGTAGACTTGTGTTTCTGATTCCTGCTTTCTTCCTTGGGCTCAGGTGAACCCTTCAGCTGAGTAGAGGATGAGGGGAACCTGGACCTAAGGAGGGACCCCCACCCCCATCATTCAGCTTAAAGGGAAGGGAGGATGTGGAGGCAGGGGAGGTGGGTTGACTTTCACAAGTAAATAAATGTTTCTGTTTCTTAGTAGTTGTGAAGTGGAGATCTCTAATTTTAGGCTACCACTCAAATGTGAATGAGTGTATGAATCTCTCCCTTTTCTAATGCTCTTTGCACTAAATGCCTTTACTGCACAATTAACACCTTATTACATACTGGCAGTTCTTTATTGTTGATACTTCACAATTTAGTGCCCAATAATGTAAACTGTGGCATAGAAAGGAAAGAGGTCATTGGACTTGGGGTCTAAAGAGCAGTGCTTAACTTAGTATCTAGTCTGCCTGGTTCCCCTTCTTTTGGGATTGGCACTCCCCCTACTTCTAGGGTATTCCTTCTCCTCCATCCACTCTTGGGACCTGCCAGGCATGGTTCTTGGGCCCCTGTGTTCCAGGTCCCTTTTGACCTGACTGGACAGGTCAGAGGTCTCCTTGATTTTTTTTTTTTCCCCTTTCCCTTTTCCTTCCCTTTCTTTCTTTCCTTCTTTTTTTTTTTTTAATAAGGCAGAATTTATTATGAGGGTCCAGGTGTCTCAAGAGAATACAATGCAGTAATTGCAGCCATGTAATAAGATGTTAAAATGGGACCTTTCCCTGCCTCTGTTTCTACAGGCACCAGTACATAAATGTTCTATACCAAGGTGAGTGTGAAACAGCCTCCTGTATAGAAATTACAGAGGAAAAACACAGAACCAGTTTTACTGCATTCGGACTCCTCAGACAGATGGAAGCTATTTAAAGGGGGTGGGACTATGGAGAGGGTAGAGGAGTTGATGGATAGATATCTTTGGAGAGAACTGCTGTGTTTCCTCCTCCTACCGTCCAGCCACCCAGGATAGGACTGGGGAGAGGTACAGAGGCATGGCGAACAGTCACCCATCTCCCTGGATTTTTGAACTTGAGTCTTGGGAACCTTTTTCCTGGGGTCGTAAGGTCTGGAGCTCCAGTGACCCTGGCTTCCTGTCTGGAGGAGAAAGCAGGCCTGCCTGGGATAGGAGGAAACTGCAGGCAGAGAGATACAGAGGAGTGTGTTTTTCTGGGAGGCCCCGGCTGCTCTTTCTTACTGAAGAGTTTTCTTTTGCAAAAGCGATTTGTTTTGTCACTTATAGCCAAGGATCCTAAGCAATAGACTGGCCTTCATTGATTCACTGAGCTTCTCTTACTCTTATTTTTTCTCATATGTACAATGGGTGCCAATAATACCTCACAGCTATGGAGATGGTCCAATAAAACAATGTACGTGAAAACTTGGGAGGACTGTGACATAGGAGTTATGGAGACTGGTAGAGATTTTGTGATGATTTTATTAACTATCTGGTACGAATGATTTTTTTAAATAGAAATAGAACACATTTAATAATTATAAATGGCAAACAAAATGTTATAAACAAAATTTATAATTTTTAAATAAATATATTCTACATGTACAAATTCAGTGCATTGTTGTTATCCAAAAGGATGTGAATTTTTTAAAAATGTTTTTACAATGTACTAGGTAGTAAGAGCCTTGAATAAAGGTGAGTTGACAGTAATGCCAAGAGTGTGTGAATAGGCATTCCTAAGTGATGGATTATTCATTCCACTCACCTCTGTTATCAGCTGACCAATTTGAAATTACTTCAAGAACTACTCTAAAAGAACTGAATGAATGTACAAACTAGACACTGGATGGATGAACCTAGTGATCTCATTGGGCTTTTCAAAACCTGAGATTCATTGCAAATATTTCTTTAAAAAAAAAAATTTATTATAGAGTTGTTGCATGCAGGTGATATTTGGACTTCTAGGTTGCGCTCACTCCCTCTGGTAGTGGACCTGGTACCCTTTGTGTTGTCACGTGCCCCCCACCCTCCTTTCTTCCTTCCTCTGCCCCACCCCCCTTCTCTAGCAGTACCCAGTAACTGCTGGTCTCTCTCTTGTGCTAATGTGACTAATGTGTAAGGCCCACTTATGAGTGCAGTATTCAGTTCTCTGTTTCTGTGATAGTTCACTTAGTATGATGGTCTCCAAATCCATCTAATTTGCTGTAAAGTCCATGATTTTGTTCTTCTTTGTGGCTACGTAATACTCCACTGTGTATGTGTACCACATTTTCTTTATCCAGTCCACTTTTGATGGGCAGTAGGGTTGGTTCCATGTTTTTGCTATTATGAATACTGTGGCAATAAACTTTCATGTGCAGGTATCTTTTTTGTAGAAAGATTTACGTTCTTCTGGGTAAATTCCCAAGAGAAAGATTGCTGGCTCATGTGAAAGGTCAGTTTTTAGTTCTTTCAGGAATCACTACACTACTTTCCATAGAGGTTGAACTAGTATGCTCTCCCACCAACAGTGTAGAAATGTCCCCTTTTTTCTGTACCCATGCCAGCATCTGTTGTTTTTTGACTTATTAGTGATAGCCATTTTTACTGGAGTTAGGTGGTATCTCATTGGAATTTTGATTTGCATTTCTCTGATGATTAGTGAGAACTGAGCATTTTTTCGTGTGTCTCTTGGCTGCTTATGTGTCGTCTTTAGAGAAATGTCTGATCATGTCTTTTGCCCATTTTTAATGAGACTGTCCTTTCACTTCTTTTGAGTTCCTTGCAGATACTGGATGGATACTAATGATTTGATTATTCTGAACGTCATTCGTTTTCTTACTATAAGTTAAACATTCTTTCAGAAACAAATGATGCTATTAGCATGTTTCATTTTTTTTTTTTTTTTAATTACAGGGTTGCCTTGACTGACCTATGTATTTGTGGGAAATGAATGAATGACTCTTGGTAAATTATGGTCTTCTTAAGCCTAAAAAAAACTTTCTCTGAGTTCAGTCTTCATTGTGTCCTGGGGAGCAGAGAGTACTACCTCCAAGTCATATGGGCTGTTTTACTCTGTGCCAGGGATATGTGTTAAAATTTTAGAGAAATTGCATATTTATTTGGCTTTGGAGTTAAGTAGCCATCGGTTTAAATGCCAGTGTTGCCACTTATCAAACTGTATTGTTGCTTTGAGCCTCAATCTTGACATCTATAAAATGGGGATGATAATCCCAACACTGCAGTTTACAGGAGATTATACATTTGAAGTCCTAAGCTGTGTCTGCTGTGTGGTAGGTGCTGAACAAATGCAGCTGCTACGATGAAAAATTATGGCTTCGTAACCAAAGGGAGTAAGGCTAGAAAATGTGAATCTGAATTTGGTATTTAATGCCAAAATCAATTAAATCAATCTAAAAATAAGTTAATCACCTACTATTGGGTGCCTCCTGTGTGCAAGGGGTGAGAGTGGAATGAATGAGAAGGTATGTGACACTGTTCCTGTCTATAGGGGGAGGTAAGGATGGACATATAGAACAAAGGTAGCACAAGGCAGTTGGGCTTTGGAGGCTGGCAGAGGACTGGAAACGGAGGCTTCTTGGTGAAGGCATAGAGCTGATGGAAAAATGTAGCAGGGAGGTGGTGTCAAGAGTTAAACATGTAGGTGCTGGGAAAACTGGCTGATCACATGCAGAAGATTGAAACAGGACCCCTACCTATCACCATATGTAAAACTTAACTCTAAATGGATTAAAGACCTAAATGTAAAACCTCAAACTATAAGAATCTTAGAAAACACAGGAGGCACCCTTATGGAAACTGGAACTGGCAACCAATTCCTGATTAGAACCCTAAGTGCCTATACCATAAGAAATAGATAGACAAGTGGGACCTCACAAAGCTGATGAGCTGCAAAGCAAAAGAAGCTGTCAAGAGAGCAGGGAGATAGCCCACAGAATGAGAAAAAATATTTGCCATCTGATAAAGGCCTAATGCTTAGGATCTATAAGGAACTCAGATGTGCTGAAAGAAAGAAAAAAACAGCCCCGTTAAAAAGTGGGCAAAGACATGAATAGACACTCTCAAAAGAAGATACACTGGCAGCCAACAGACACATGAAAAAGTGCTCAGCCTCACTAATCATCAGAGAAATGCAAATCAAAACCACATTGAGATACCACCTAACTCCAGTAAGAATGGCCATCATTAATAAAACAAACAACAGATGCTGGCGAGGATGCGGAGA
>CAUYQG010005710.1:0-14027 GCA_963574415.1 Tarsius wallacei
AATGATACTCAATATCTGCCTGGGGACGGGGAGACACCTTTTATCACCAAGGGTGTCTGAACGAAGCATATTTGTACATCTAATCCTTAACTGTACCCCACAATATGATAATAAAAAATACTGGAAAAAAAAAAAAAGAAAAGAAGGCAGCAAAAAGGCTTCAAGACCAGCTGAAAAGGCAACAACAGTGAGCACAGGTGTTCTTTTCACTCTGATTTTGGTTCATTTCACTCTGAGGAAACAAGGAGACAAAGAATTGTCTAAATTAGGCAGTTGTGTGCAGCCCACACAGGCTGAGTCTATTTGAAATTTAGAGAATAAAGTTTTGGGAAGAAAGGATGTTGCAATGCATCTCTAGAGCTGCCCAAGTTGGAGATTGTTCTGATTCAAGAAACTTGTCCCCGTTTCTTTAAACATTGTTATAGCTAGGGTGGAAAAAGGGAATTAGGTGACAAACTTTGTCTAGAACTCTCAGCAGTTCACCAGCTCACTTTAAGTAGTGGCTGTAGTATTTCTCATGCTCCTAGAATTCAGATGGGAAACATAACTTAGTGTTGTTTTACTACCTCTTTTAAAGCACTCTGAAAATAAGGAACAAGATCATCTCAGTCTCCACCTTCTCCCCCCACCAAAACAAACTGTTTGAGGACATGTTGCAATCAATCATTCACCACAGTTTGCTTCATAAGAGATATGTTAATTGGTGCTCTTTGCTTGCTATTAGACTATGAGATCCTAGGAATTAGGGACTATTTGGTGTTTGCTGTTGCCTTCTGTGCAAGGCTTAGCACTCTTTTGGCATCTACCAGAAGTTCTATAAATGTATGCTGACTTGAACTAAACTTAAAATAAGGCCAAACTCCTCTCTTTCCCTTACTCAGTGTGCTATAATTGAATACTGCACAATAACAACAGAAAGGAATTGGTACTGATATCAAACTAGTCAGAATCTCTAGGCTGTAAAAACAAAATGATTTGCTTGGAGTAGGTAGGGAAGGATTACGTTGATGAAACTACAATTCACATAACATAAAATTTACCATTAGTGGAATTTAGTACATTCACAATGTTGTGAGAATTTTAAAAATTATATTGACAGTCTATTAAAGTATTCACAGAGGAACTATGACCTTTATAAACACAACGTTGAAAATATTCCCATTTCTGTAAATTCCCACCCTGCATATGTTAGAATTTCAGAATAAGGATTGTCGTAATTAACACACTGCATTTACTTCAGTGAAAAAATATTGCTATGAAGATAATACCAGAGTGTTTTGAGCCCTATGGGTGATACTCAGAGCTTCTATTTTGCAAGCTTCGCGGTACAGAGCCTCCATACTTTCCACACACATGCATGCGTAAAAATACACTCTTCACCTTAACTTCGCCAGGCGAAAGGACAACCCAGTCAACAATGTTTCTTCTCAGTTCCATGACTTCCTCAACTCTGAAAATCTTTTTTTCTATTCCATTATCACCAACCATTCCTGGACCACGTCACAACATTATCATCATATAGTTCCTCCAACTTCACAATTATTCTCTGCTCAGAGTTTCTCTTTCTTTCTATCTATCTTTCTTTCTTTCTGTCTTTCTTTCTTTCTGTCTTTCTTTCTTTCTCTTTCTTTCTTTCTGTCTTTCTTTCTTTCTTTCTTTCTATCTTTCTTTCTTTCTTTCTTTCTTTCTTTCTTTCTTTCTTTCTTTCTTTCTTTCTTTTTTGTTCAACTGCTCTCAGTATGATAAAGTTGCAAACTCAATGAAACATCCATCCCTTTGAGTTTCCAATTTCAATCCAACCCAGAAGTTTCTCCCTTTTTTTCACTTGCCAACATATGCAACTTCAGTTCCAAGAGCTATCATCTCAACAACACTTGCTAATATCCTAAGTGTCTTTGCTTCTGTTTTGTTTTGTAGGCAAACCCTATTTGAGATAATATCATATAATGGTTAAGAACAGAAGATAGGAGCAAGACAGCGTATGTCTGTTTTTGATTACTGAGCATTCTGCACACCCAGCATGGTGCCTCCATGTTGCAGGTAGCAAATACATAGTTGTTGATGACTTCTCCAATCTTCAACATTCTTAAATGGGTAAAATCTGGTTAAAGTGACCAGCATGAGGAAGAATCGGGATGGGGAAGGTAGGTGGCTGTGATATTGCTAGACCAGCTGATTGGGCACATTTACAGCCCCTGGATTTTTAGAACCAACTGCTTCCTTCTCTCTGTGCACTCCATTTTCCACGTATCTTTGAACTGCTGCCATCATCCATTTATAATTCACCATATTACAACTGCCCCAAATTTCTGTAGACAATACTCAAACTATATTTAAATGTTTTAGAGATGGAATTTCAACAGACCTGTCACTTTGATTGTGTTTCAGCCAAGTGTAGATTGCTCTAATTACCCACATTATTTTGGCTGGAACACTCTCAATTTTTCTCATTTTTTATGTTCATTCTAATGAAATAACAGGAATATAGAAGTCAAAAATCATGGCTCTTACTAACCTTGTCTCTTATAATTTTATATTTCTTAATTCAGTATGTTCAGTATCAAAAGTTATTTCTAGGTTACTCTTTTCCCATTATGATTTTTCTCCTAGTTAGGATATAGATATAGATATAGATATAGATATATACACACACACACACATATATATAAAACTAATATATGTGTGTGTGTATATGAACTAACTTATGTAATATATGTGTGTATATGTGCACATATACACACACATATATATAGTAAGTTCCCCACATATGAATGAATTCTATTCCCAGAGCACGCTCATAAATCCAATTTGTTTGTTAGTTCAACAAAGTTAGTCTAGGCACCCAATTAACACAATCAACTATATAATAATTTTCACACACATAATACATAAAAAACAAACAAGCACAAAAAATAAAGAAAACATTTATATCTTACAGTACAGTAACTTGAAAAGTACACCAGACACATGAACTACACCAGAATCATTCACGTGATTGGACATGCGAATGCACGTTTGCCTCTTTGAAAGTTTTCAACTTGAAGGTTTATATGTAGGAGACTTACTTTAGATGTGTATGACAAAAGTCATAGCTTTGATATTATAGTACACAAAGACACAGAAATCTTCACTGAGTAGCTCAGCATCTGTACCTATGCAGGAGAAGTACTATAGATAATTGAAGATATTATCTAGACAGCTCACACTTAAAATATATGTTCATCTGAAATTGCTTTTCACTTAATGGCACTATTTTTGGTTCTTCTGCAATTGAACGTCTATATTCCAATTCTTTTCTTATATTCAGCAAAACATTATAAATAGAACCACGAGTTGAATTTTGGGTGTCCCGGACAATTCACCTTTTCAGCATTATAGCTGCCCTGTGAAAATAAGCTGGTTTCTTGGTTATTTTGACCTATAGCATTGGCTTTTAATCTTAACTTTGGTATCTTATAAATTATGAAAACTTTAAAGTAACAACTTAGCAGTGCATTGACATTCCACATAAGGCTAAGAATCATATAGTTTATTTAACATAATTTTAACAAATATAAACTTAGCCATAACATTTGTAATGCACATAAAGTTTATCCTTTAAGTCTGAGACAGTGAAAATGCCTTTTCTCTTATATATAAACCAAAACAATGTAAATAAATCTTACCTTTTTTTTTCAGAGGCTTGTCCTGGGAACCATTTAAATGTATGGTTCTGTAACAGACAAGTCTGATTCATAACTTCCATTTGTAGCCTGTAGTTGGAAGACAAAACTTGAACAGCTCACTCAATAGCAAGTCGAGAAAATTTTGGATTTTGTCATCATCAGAGGAGATTATATGATAACAGAAAGAGCTCTGATCTACAGTTGGAAGTTTGCAGTTTCGCATTGACCACTTTATAACTACGTGTAACCTGTGCAAACTTCTTTGGACTTCTTGGATTTTCATTTCCTCTATTCTCTCAATTAACATTTACATCTTTGGCAAATATCAGGCACTGAATTTATAAATATATGTATAATTATGCCCAGCACCCACCATCATGTGAAACTTGTGCTGAACAGCAATAGCTCAAAGAGAAACATTGGTTCTACCCACAGTCTAGTGGGACAAATAGACAAAAATTGTGTCACTATAGATTTAGACATAGAATATTCTGTAAAAATGTAACAAGGAAACACCTAGTCCAGATTTTGGCTGAGGAGGTGATGGCAATGGTTTCCAACAGATTGAATTAAAAGAGATGATGCATATAAAATTGATGGACACATAATAGTTATTTCCCCTACAATCCATGACTACAAGAAATTCAGGCTCTTTAAAGAAGGAATAGAAGATGATTAATGAGAAAGAAGGGAAACAAAGAGAAGACAAGGAAAGTTGTGCTGCCCTGCTGCTCCTTTACCTGAAGCTCAGGTCTGTATCCCTACCTGGCTGCTGTGTGTCCCTCATTGTGCATGTCTGTTCACACCCGACTGCACACAGCATCTGTCCACCTGTTAACAAGTAGCTCTGAATTCTATTTTGACACTGCTTCCAGGACCCAGAGCAAAGGGAGATTTGTGATGAGGAAACCTATCAATACTAGTTAACTTAGAGGTAATTCAGCAGGGAAACAAAGTCCTAGGATCTCTTTATATCCCTTGCAATCCTATATGACCTCACAGGCTAAATTAATATCAATGTGTTGACATGTGCAGTAATGAATGCTATTGGACACGCATATTGAATCTAAATATAGTTTATTTAACATAATTAACTGCCTCTGAATCATTGCCTTTAGTCCCCGTCACAGAGCAACACGCCAACCCCCCCCACCCCGCAATGTGTAATACATTCATGTTTAAAGCAAACTTGTTTAAGCTATAGTAAGCCCCAAAAGGAAAACCTTTATTTTGCTAGCTTGTAATACTCTTGGGCGATGCTTCTATTTTGCTGTTCCAGAGATATCCCTGGGTCTAGAGATTCCTTAGGCTTGAGTTGGACAGAAGCTGGAGACTCGTTGCTAATATGCCTTGACTTTTGGGACCTTCCTGAGGGCAACACCTGGAGCATCACACAGCATCCGCCTGCTGGCACAGCCTAGCGCCCTGCTTAGTCAACATGCTCTTATAAAGAGTGCCATCAATTTCTCATTTCCCTCGGGATTCAAGAGTGCCTACTTTGCATCGAATTAACGGAGGTTTCCCACATAGAAGAAATATGTGATCTCTGATCATTTAACCATGTGAATCTGAGGAAAAGAAAAATCCTCAAAGTGCATTTTGAAATCCTCATCACATCAAAGTCTGAAGCACGATATAAAAAGAAGTCTAAATTACCCTGAGAGCAGCTGTTGCGAGGTGCTAATTCAGTAACAATTTATTCACATCTACTATTTTACTTCATGTTTTGAACATAGAGGTAACATATATTTCACATTTTGCACCTCACATAAGTACAAGACACTCCAGAAATGTTATTTTCATTTTGCTATGTTCTTCTCCAAACCTCTCAGAAAAAAATTAGACACTCTAAGAAACTGCAAAATTTAGCAACTTTTATTATGTATGCCCTGAATATTATGAACATTTTGAGTCCCTGTGCTTAAATGTTTTCTCTGTATACTTATATTAAGAAAGATGGGCTTGGAATCCTCTAATTCCTTGCAATTTTTTAAAGGATATCATCTTGCTTGAGTCGTCTGTTATTCCTTTTTCCTAACCAAGTGCCAGTACAGTAGCTTCCTAAATTGATTACACATTTGAATCATCTGGGGAGCTTTTTAACAATTCTGATGACCAGATCACAGCCCATACCAATTAAGTCGGAACATCTAGGTTGGCAGCCAGAAAAGAATCAGTGATTTTCTTATTTTTAAGAGATCTCTTATTTTAAGAGATCCCAAGTTCTTTCAAATAAGCATCAAAATATGGGAATCACTGGCCTAGCCAAAGTTGCTACTCAAATTTTTGATAACAGGGAACATAAGCTAGTTCAACCTCTGTGAAAAACAGTGTGGCAAGTTCTCAAGAACTAAAAATTGAACTTCCATATGATCTAGTAATACCTCTTCCGGGACTATAACCAGAGGAACACAAATTGTTCTACCAAAAGGACACCTGCACACACATATTTATTGCAACACTGTTTACAATAGCAAAAATATAGAACCAACCCAGATGCCCATCGAAAGTGGACTTTATAAAGAAAATGTGGTACAAACACGTGATGGAATATTATTCGGCCATAAAGAATAACAAAATCATGACCTTTGCAGCAACTTGGATGCAGCTGGAGACCATCACACTAAGTGAACTATTACAGAAACAAGTAACTGAATACTACATGTTTTCACTCATAAGTGGGCCCTGATCACTAGTCACACTAGTACAACAGTGGGATTGACAGATACTGGACACTGCTAGGGATGGAAGGGGGCACATGGCAACACAAAGGGTACCTAATCCACTGTCGGTGGGGAGGGGATCAGTTAAAAGCCCAAACTTCACCTACTTATGCCATAAATCTGCACAAGCACCCAACAACTCAAATAAAATAAAATAAAATAAAATAAAATAAATGTTAACAACTAGTAACATAAATTAGTTAATGAGTGAGAAAGCTGATTGATGAGGGAAGAGAGAATGAATGAGAAAATCATTTAGAATTAGAAATCCTGAGTTCAAGACTGAGCTTTTTTACTTGTATATAACATTAAGTAAGCAAGTCAAAAGTTGTATGAATCTATTTCCTTTTCTATACAGTAGGGATGATGATATTGTCCTAACAAGTAGCATCATCATTTTAACCATTGCTACCTTTACTTCTTAACCACCCTACTTTGCTTCAGATCTGCATACCTTCAATGCATTAGCCATGCCCTGGACATAGGCCATGTGTCCACGATCTTCAGAATCCCTATTCTTTAGAAATTATTTCCCTTTTCTTCTTAGGACAATCAAGGAATGGTTTACTATGTCCTTTGCCTTAAGAACATCACATCTTACTACTACAAGCTTCAACATTGCTCAAAACCTCACACAATCCTACAGCAGATGCCCAAACCAAAAAGGCATACCATCCTCTACAACCTCAGTGCTCTGTTCTTTGCAAAGTTTTCCATTTACAGAGTCTTAAGGGATAAATATACCTTGAACAAAGATAAAATCCTCATGACCAGCTGGTCTCCAGATCTGCTGGGACAGAGCCAAAGGAATCACTTGAATTTGCAACAAGATAAATTTGAGTTTAACATAAGGATAAATGTCCTAGGAGGAAAGGTTATTTGCACTTAAAAAATAAATAAAGGATGCAATACCCATTTCTGCATAGTATTATAAGTAACTATTTCTAGCATATGGTAGGAAAGGGGTCCTTGAAGGGTAATAGTTAAGAACATGGGTTTGGGGATCACACAAAACTGAGTGTGCATCCTGGCTCTGCCATTGACTAGCTTAAGCCAGTCGCTTAGCTTCTCAAAGTCAACTACCATTTTTCTTAACTGTGGGATTAGGAAACCACTATGTACTTTATAATGATGTTGTGAAGAAAATGTTGACCATATAAATTATTATTTAAAACTAGAACTACTTTGAGAATAAAGGGGTCACTAAAATAATTAACAGGTTTTAATAATCTGTAATAGATTTAAATCAGATCTGTCCCTGGCAAACCTGGATCAGCTCACATAATGGGCATCCCCCAAAATGGTTTGGTCATTCACATCACTGTGTTAAATACCATGGAAAGCATTTACAGATTAGAGAGGTATGAAATCAGAGTAAATGTTGAAATAAGTCAAATTGGAGTTCAATATCCCCAATTCAACTTGTAGGTTGACTTCTTGACGGGACATTTTTGATGCCAAATCACCCATCCATGTAGGTTTATGGAGTTGGATCAGGATAAAGAGAAATGTTAGATAATTTTACACTTGTTATAAACATATATAAATAATCATTTTTAAGAATTTGGCAAAAGCAACCTTAGAAATGAAGACTTGAATGTACAAGTCTACTGCTCATATTTTACAGTTTAGGAAAGACCTTCAGAGAAAAGGCACAACCTCTCCACGTTCTTTCACAGTGGCAGTCAGAAAACAGAGTATAACTCCAGGGTTATTTTCACCAGATTATTGTGTTAAATTTCTCTTTGTGATATATCCAAAAATATTGCTACATAAAGACCTAAAACTTTGGGAGACATATTCATGAAGAAATGCACTTGCCTAGCTAGTTTCCTATAGGCCTCTTTAAACACAAATGTGTCTTATCTAAGCATGAGGAAGTGTTGTAGCTCAACACTAACCCTGAGCTTGCTCTCTCAGTTGAGAAAAACGCATCATCACTGGCAGCTATTCACTGTTTCTGTGTCTTTGGCTCTGAATCCAGAATTAAATCCTACTTTCTCCAGTTACTTTCCTGTCTTATAGAAGCATTCCATGTCTTACAGTGTGTATGGATGCTAGAGGAGGACCTACTGAACATAAGCCCAAATTAAATATGAAAACCCTGGAGGGTGAGTTGCCACCTTTGAATTCCCAGTCATTGTCTTCTGTTGTTAGAGATGAGAAATTACTACAAAATTAGAGTTCTAAAGAATGATACTGGAAAAGACTAGCATAAAATTTGCTGCTAAATACCAAATCCTCACAGAGGCAAAAATCTGTTAGTTTGGGTTTTTGTTGTTGCTGATACTGAAAAAAAAAAGAAAGAAAAGAAAAGGGGAAAAACATATTTAACAGAAAGGAGGAAATAAAACAGACCTTCTCTGGGAAAAATTGCTTGACCTGTTTAAGTCTCAATTTCCTGTCTATAATACGAGAATAAAGTTGTCTACTTAACATAGCTTTTGTGAAAATTAAACAAGTTAAAAAGTATAGTGTTTGTGCCACATGGTGGTCTCTCAATATCTGACCGCATCTTTACCAAGCCCCTTCTTTGTATTCTAAGTTTTAGAAGTTGCCTGGCTGGGGTTAATGTGGATATTTTTCCCACAGCATTTAGTGATATAATGAACTGAGGCAAGACTGTCACAGATGTTTTTTTCTAGATGCATTCCTTTGTATTGACATTTATATGTTCTTCCTGCTTGTTAAAGATAGTGGTTCTGAAATATGAAAAGAACAAATATAGGTAATGGAGATTTTTAAGGTCAAATATAATGTTGGTTAAAACGGAACTTATTATAAGAAACATTTTATACTCAAAAAAATAAGTTATTGAATATCATTTCAATAACCAATGCTAAATTGAGTCTTTATTAAAATGCTTCTCAGACTTTAGCGTACATAAGAATCTTTTAAGAACATAATTTAACAAATTCCCAAGCCCTCCTAATAAAATCTAATTCAATATGTCTGGAGCAGAGCTCCAGGAATCTGTATTTTTGAAAGCCCTTCAAGTGGTCTTGGAATGATGCTTTGAGAACAATCTGATGTGCAGTGTCCTTTGCTTAGCATCAGCTCAGAGCCCTGGTGTGCTCACAGTCCTCCAAACTTGGGATGTTTAATCAGATGATTACCACACTGAAATAAATACTAATGTAGATTTATACTGGGTGGTATAAAGAAACAGAAGTAAAAATGACTAAGTGCTCCAGATCATAAGTAGACAAATACTTGAGAAATTATTCTTTACAAATTATTTTAGATAACTTGCAGCTTTCTTATTTCTCTCTTAAAACAGCAGACAACAGAAAATCAATATAAATGACTATGGATTTAATTGGGTTACATCAATAAATAATTCCCAATCAGGAGTTAAATATTTTAAACGTCTGCCAGTCTCCCTTCCAATAAGTAGAAAGTGGCCCAGGATTCAGCACAACGGTTAAGAGTCTACCATGTAGCTACCATGTAGCAGGCACTTTACCTAAATAAGGTCAGTGCCTCATATTCTGCCCACTTGTAGCCAACCATTCAACTGCACCAAGAGTGACCAACCGAAAATATTGGTAAGTCCTTCATAAGGTGCCAAGTTTCTCCACTGCAGACAAACCTAAAACATGCATTATAATTGCCTATCCATTTTTCTGTTCCACAGGCTAGAGAATAAGCTCCTTGAGGGAAAGTGCTGTGTCTTGCCCACTACTATATTTCTAACACCTAGAATCGTATCTAGCACAATAAATAGTTATTGATGGACTCATGGAAAATGCCTTTAACAGTTAATACTGCGTAAACATTAATTCCAAATTTTTAAGCACAATATATCCAAGGCTCTGGATTCATCTCTCTAGCTTCTTTTCTTATTCTTCAGCCTTTCAATTCAGCCTCAGGTCTTGCCACATGTCCCACTTTGTATCAGCTGTGTACCTTCATTCTCCCCATTTCCTCTACTTGAAAGGTTATCTCCTCACCTGGTTAATTCTTACACATCTTTCTAGAGTCATTTCTTCCACCCACCCCCACCTTTTTGTAATTTAAGAGCTCAGAAAATAAAAAGACTTAGCCCTAAGTTGATAGAGTATAACCAACTTATATTGATCTTCAGTACCTATGGTAACTTCTTCTTGAGGTAGAGGTTTCTCACTTGAATACTTACTTCAGAAAGCAACTTCATTTTTCTGTATTTAAAATCTTCATGAGAATCATAAAAAAATAACATTCAAAAAACTGACATTTTAAAGAATTAAAAAAGAGAAAACAAATGAGAATTATAATGTTAGAAAATCTAGGTCGTTCTAACGTGGTTACCTTTTGAAATACAAAATATTTTTAAATCAAGATTTTTGTTTTGATTTATACTCCCAGCCTACTCTTTTGGTTAGCTTCAGTTCTTGCATATATACTTTCAGTATATTTTCACCAAGTTGCACTACTGAATTAGATAGCAAATCAATACTCCCAATACAGTTAAAACAACAGCTAACTTAAAAATTTTTATTTTAATTTTAAAGATGTGGAGTATAATTCAGGGTTAGGCATACAAATGTTCATAATGCAGGTACCCTTGTTGATGAGGTGTGCCCCCCACTCCCCTGGCAGTTTTCCACTACTGCCAATCCTTTTCTCCTAGTATTATGATAAATGTTCAAGGTCTGCTTATGAGTGAGAACATATGATACTCAGTTCTTTGTTTCTGTAATAGATCACTCAGTACTATAGACTTTAGGTCCATCCAAGTTGCTGTGAAGTTCATAATTTTGACCTTTTTTATGGCTGCATGATATTGCATCGTGTATATGTACCATGTTTTAAAAAATCCAGTCCTCTTTCAATGGGCATCACGGTTGGTTCCATGTTTTTGCTATTGTGAATAATGCTGCAGTAAGCATGCATGTGCAGGTATCTTTTTCATAAAGTGATTTGAGTTCCTCTGGGTGTATTCCTAGTAGGCGGATCGCAGGGTCATATGGGAGGTCGAATTTTAGATCTTTTAGGAATCGCCAAACTGTTTTCCACAGAGGTTGTATTAGTTTACATTCCCACCAACAGTGTAGAATTTTTGCCTTTTCCCTGCATCCTCTCCAACATGTGTTGTTTTTTGAGTTATTGATGATGGCCATCCTGACTGAAGTTAGGTGGTATCTCAGTGTAGTTTTAATTTGCATTTCTTTGATGACTAGTGAGTCTGAGCATTTTTCATGTATCTGTTGGCTGCTCATATGTCTTCTTTTGAGAAGTGTCTATTCATATCTTTTGCCCACTTTGTAGTGGGGCTGTTTGTTTTTTTTCTTTTTGGCACATTTGAGTGCCTTGCAGATCCTAGAGATTAGGTCTTTGTCAGATATACAGTTGGCAAATATTTTTTTCCCAGTCTGTGGGCTGTCTCTCTGCTCTCTTGATGGTTTCTTTGGTTTTGCAGAAGCTTGTCAGTTTGATGAGGTCCCATTCATCTATCTTATCTCTTATGGCATGGGCACTTGGGGTTTTGATCAGGAACATACCGCAAAAATATAGTAAGAGTCATCTACAAGAAACCCACAGCCAACATACTGCTCAACAGACAGAAACTGGAACCATTTCCCCTGAAAACCGGAACAAGACCAGAATGCCCACTCTCACCCCTCCTGGTCAATATGGTTTTGGAAGTCATGGCTGGTGCAATCAGACAAGAGGATGAGATCAGGGGTATTCCAATAGGAAAAGAGGAAGTCAAGTTATCCCTCTTTGCAGATGGCATGATTCTATACATAGAAACCCAAGGCTGCCTCCCTGCTCTCTTGATAGTTTCTTTGGCTTTGCAGAAGTTTGTTAGTTTGATGAGGTCCCACTTGTCTATCTTACCTCTTATGGCCTGTGGGTTTTGAGTTTTGTTCAGGAAATGGATGCCAGTTCCAATTTCCATGAGGGTATGTCCTTCATTTTCTATGGTTCTTATGGTTTGAGGTTTAACATTTAGGTCTCTTATCCATTTGGAGTTAATTTTTGTGTATGGGGATAGATAGGGGTCCTGCTTCAATCTTCTGCATGTGGTCAGCCAGTTTTCCCAGCACCATTTACTAAATAGGTTCTCCTCTCCCCATTGGTAGGTAGTGGAGGCTTTGTCGAAGATGAGTTGGTTGAGAAATTGAGGTTTTGCTTCTGGAATCTCAATTCTATTCCATTGGTCTATATGCCTGTTCCTGTACCAATACCAATCTGTTTTGATTATTGTAGCTCTATAGTAGAGTTTGAAGTCTGGCAATGTGATACCACCTGCCTTGTTTTTTTTTTTGCTGAGGATTGTTCTGGCTATTCTTGGTCATTTGTGTTTCCATATGAATTCCTGTGTTGTTTTTTCTAGGTCTGAGAAGAATGTTGCTGGTAATCTGATGGGTATTGCATTGAATCTGTAAAAATGTGGTACATATACACAATGGAATACTATGCAGCCATAAAAAAGAACAAAATCATGAATTTCGCAGCAACCTGGATGGAACTAGAGTCTATAATACTGAGTGACCTCTCACAGAAACAAAAAACTGAGTACCGCATGTTCTCACTCATATAATAAACCTTGATCATCCAACGTATTACCACAAGAAAATGACTGACAGTGGTGGAAAACTATGGGGGGGGGATAAGGGAAGGGATTAATGGCAGTAAATACCTGTCTGGGGATGGGGGGACACTCCTTATCAACAAGGGTGCCTGAATGAGACAAATTTGTGTACCTAACCCTTAACTGTACCTCTCAATATCACAATTAAAAAATATTATAAAAAAAAAAAGAAACCCAAGAGAATCTGTCAAAAACCTCCTTGCACTGATAAAGCACTTTCAGGATATAAAATGAATGTGCAAAAGACAGTCACATTCCTATACACCAACAATAAACAAACAGAACCCCAAATAAAAAGGACAATCCCATTCACAATAGCCACAAAAAAATGAAATACCTTAGCATCTTCCTAACCAGAGACGTGAAAACCTTTACAATGAAAACTACAAAACACTGCTCAAATAAATCAAAGATGACACAAACAAATAGGAAAATATTCCATGCTCATGGATTGGAAGAATCAACATTGTTAAGATGTCCATCCTACACAAGGTGATCTACAGATTTAATGCAATATCATTAAGTTACCAGCAGCATTTTTCTCAGACCTGGAAATGACAATACAGGGATTCATATGGAAACATAAACAACCATGAATAGCCAAAACAATCCTCAACAAAAAAAAGCAAAGTGGGAGGTTTCACACTCCCAGACTTTAAACTTCATTATAAAGCTACAATAATCAAAACATCCTGGTATTGGTGCAAAATCAGGCATATAGACCAATGGAATAGGATAGAGATTCCAGAAGCAAAACTCAATTTCTCAACCAACTCATCTTCGACAAAGTCTTCACCACCCACCACTTGGGAAAGGAGAACCTATTCAGTAAATGGCGCTGGGAAAACTGACTGACCACATGCAGAATATTAAAACAAGATCCCTACCTATCACCAGATATAAAAATCGACTCTAAATGGATCAAAGACCTCAACGTAAAACCTCAAACTATAAGAACTATAGAAAATTCAGGAGACACTCCCACTCTAATGGCAAGTGGAACTGGCAACCAAATCCTGATCAAAACAGCTAATTTTTTATTGAGAAGATATTGACTGC